>BHFT01028110.1:0-61934 GCA_004320025.1 Laticauda laticaudata | reverse complement strand
TCTCCAAGAGGTGACACATTTCCAGGCATTTGGGCTCCAGTCCCCAGTTGTTAATCTTGTAAAGGTCAAACAGATTCAGTACAAGAATTAGGATATTCAGGTTACATCAAAAAGGATTATTTGTATCCACACACACACCCTTCTTCTTCCATGGAAGAATGGCAGATGCATGGATTGGATACCCTACTTCTTCATCTTCCCAAAGTTAAGAAATACTGTCCCACATACAGTAATCCATTTCAGTCATCCTTTATTCACACAAAATGAAATTATTCGAGCTACTTGGAAGAGTAGAAATGGGCCTGGGCTTGATTTTTGTATATTTGTATGTGTGTGTGTGTGTGTGTGTGTGTGTGTGTGTGTTTGTATTTTCCTTCCAGGTTGTTAAAAGTCTAAATGGTCTGTGTCTTCTTCATATGCCGAAGAGCTGATGCACCAAGTTGGCTGATGCCAACACTTGGCTGCAGGAGAACTTTGATTTCTTTGTACAAGGTGCAGTGACAATAAAGTAAACTAAAACTAAACTCCCAGCTCCACCTTAAGTTCCTTCATATATTCCCTTTTATCACTGAATTCAGAACATTCTCTTCATGCCTAGAATTGCTCCCTTGTTGTAGCTATTTCTATCTTTCACAGGCAGAGTGAAAGTTGAAGGCACGAAAATCACAGGACTTTGATTATGTTGGAATTCCACTAAAAATAAATAAATCTAATCTCCAGAATAGAATTTTTTGCACTTCCGCTTTAATCCAGATGCTTAACCCTCACCGATATTTTCTAAGGCAGAGGAAGACTGGTAAGATTTCCAGGGGAAAGATCACTGTTAGTAAACAGGGTATTTTTAATCTCTTTTCAACTAGGCCCTCTGTTGCTTATATTGATTACTTTAATGATTTTGGAATAATAACTTGGGCAAAGAGAGAGAGAGAGATCATTTTAGCTCAGAATATTAAAAGGATATTAAGAAATGAAGAGGTATTTATTGACTATATTCATATAAGTCATGATTTATCATTTTCATGGAATATGCTGGTACATGTTATACTATCTTGGTAGTTCGCATCAGAAGGTAATTAGCCTTGGATCTGAATTGGGATTTCTCTGGCTTGTTTCTTGCAAGCAAGCTAGGAACCAGAATGCAAAAGCAAATTCTAGCTGTAGATTCTGTTGTGTTGGAAAAGAAGGAAGTCACAATTGAAATATGGGCTTTCTTACTTGCTAGTTGCTGTACAGCTTGCTGGTTTTATTGACGGGAAGAAGTCATTGGATTGCACAACACACAATTTTAATTTATTGTTTATATACGAATACAACCATTGGGTTAAATTATGTTGAAAGGATTTTATACACGTTGTGCCCTCCACCCCTGAAGCAAAATCTGCATGTGGTCTGATTTAGGATCAATTTGTATTTAAAAATAAGCCCTACCAAATGCGGGTGACTTGATTTGACACATCTTCATAAGACAGGTTCACCTGATCTTTATGAATTATCAAACTATGATGCTGGCTGGGGAATTCTGGGATTTGAAGTCCACAAATCTTAAAGTTGCCAAGTTCAGAGACTCCCTGGGCTTAGTGGTTAAGTCCTCGATAACTCCTGATTCATCATCTATCATGGCCACCCAGCATCTCTAGATTCTGATTGTTTCTTCTTTTCTGGCCTCCTGGAAAGAACTCATTTTCCAACATGAAAAACTGAGCTGTTTTGGAGAAGGGAATGGAGTATTTGAAATCTAAATGTGTGGGGCAGAATTGACTGCTGCCTCTCAGCTTTTGTTAACACCTTTTAAAAATATTTTGGACTAACTGTGTAAGAAATGTAGATCACAACTTCATTGAGAGAAAATGTGTTGCTCCTATTTTTCTGGCTTACATCATTTTGTACTGCAGCAAAAGCTTTTCGTTTCAGTATTCCTTCCATTTCAGTTGGAGAACTTAGATACAAAATCACCTCTCTGAAGGAGTAAATTAAAATAAAAACAAGCTCAACTGGTTTTCCTCTAAGTGCTGTGTTGCTGAAGCATACCTCGCTGTTGTTGCACAAAGTAAACCCAACAAAATAGGCTACGATACTTGATGTGCTCTTTTGTTGCATTCTCTGTCCATGATGCTGATAGAGAACAGAAGCAATATTTTAATCCTGAGCCCTAAGTTTTTTGTGTCTGCACCAATTCATGACAGCCAGTGGAGATTCAGAATGAGCATTTTTAGAATTAGGTTTTTAAAGTTTCAGTAACACAAAGTGCTGTTGTTTGTTTGAGTGTATGTTTATCAATATTGCTGAGTATGAACATACTTTTAGATATTTAGATATTAAGGTTAAACACTATTGGTAACACAGTGGAAGTGTAGCTTCTATGTAGGCTCACATTGCTGGCAAGTTGTATGATTAAGTCTAAAAAGTATCTTTGTTTTAGAGATTACTCACATCGCTGTTGAAGATGCGTATTTGAAGATATGGAGAGATTATTGAAATGCTTTTTCTCTAGAATTTGGGGATTAAACTGAGAGTTAAGAAGATGGCAATCCAGGGTAATGCCATTACCAAATGTTATGATGATTTTATAGACTCGTTAATTTAGCTCCAAATGCAACTGACTTGGAACACTGAAAATACGCCAGCCAGTCATTTCGTGAAGTAATATTAGAGAGAATCTATTTTGGATCGATCTCTTCCAATAATATCATTGAATAAATATAAGTGAAATATAAATAAGTAAGCAACATTTCTATAAGAGCAGCATGGTGGCCTAGAGGTGAAGCTCTTGCCCCACAATCAGGAGGCTGTGAGTTCAATCCTAGGTAGTGGCAGGTATTTCTCTCTCTGGGCGCAAAGAGAAAATATCTGCTGTGAACTCTGTATTGGCAACAGGAAAGGCATCCAGCCAGTAAATACTCAGCTCCATTCAATTGCCCTTATTCTATCCCAAGCCAAAGAATTACAGGGTTGTTAAAAAATGTCTATAAATTAGGCACTGTGATATGATTTTTTTAAATTAATATTAAACATTACTTTCCTTATTTCCATACATTTTGGATAAAAGCATGATGGAATTATATAGATTAAAGGCTCTCATCCACCTTGACCAGCAGTGATTAGTCAAATTACCTCATAGATTAATGAAGGAGGTTAAAATAAAAGGAGGTTTATGTTTTACATCATGATTTCAGCCCTTAGGAAAAAACAGGAGCTTCACCTGCAATAAATAAAATATACACATTCTAACAGATTGCTGTTTTTGTAGCATTCCAATATCCAAACATGGCACTTGGTTTAACTTTATGACCGAGGTCAGTTTAATTATTTTCTTATTTGCAGATGATGGGATAATTTTTGCAAATGGGGGCTGAAGCTGAGTGAGAATTCCTTGTGTAAGCTTTATGGCAAAGGTTGTAATTTCATGGATACATTGCAAAAGGGCAAAATCATCAGAGAGAGAGAAAGCAAGAGAGAGGAAGGGAGAGAGGGAGGGAGGTATATATATGTATTATTCTGAAATTTAATTGCATATCACAGTTAAAGAGCTAATTTTAGTGCTCCATTCCAGCTGGTAGGACAGATGGTAAAGGCTACAGAACGCTTCTTCCTGGGCAAAGGCTAATGCATTGGCACAAAACACTATGATGTGTGGATGTGCAAAAACTTCCACTCTAAGCTAATTAGTTTCATTTCAACAAAACTGATATCATACACAAGCACAATGGCTGTATGGACAGAGAAAACATCAGAATTGTGGGGACACCATCAGAAATGCAGATGGAAGTCTATAAAAATGTGAATTTATCTACTCTACTTTTCTCCTGGTTATGAATAACAGAATAACAGCGTTGGAAGGGACCTTGGAGGTCTTCTAGTCCAACCCCCTGCTCAAGCAGGAAGCTCTGTACAATTTCGGGCAAGTGGTTATCCAATCTCTTCTTAAAAACTTCCAGTGTTGGAGCATTCACAACTTTTGGAGGCCAGTCGTTCCACTGATCAATTGTTCTCACTGTCAGGAAAGTTCTCCTTAGTTCTAGGTTGCTTCTCTCCTTGATAAGTTTCCTTCTGTTGCTTCTTGTCCTGCCCTCAGGTGCTTTGGAGAATAGCTTGACTCCCTCTTCTTTGGGGCAGCCCCTGAGATATTGGAAGACTGCTCTCATGTCATCCCTAGTCCTTCTTTTCATCAAACTAGACATACCCAGGTCCAACAACTGTTCATCATATGTTTCAGCCTCCAGTCCCCTAATCCTCTTTGTTGTTCTTTTCTGCACTCTTTCCAGTCTCAACATCGTGGTGACCAAAACTTGATGCAATTATTCCAAGTGTGGTCTTACCAAGGTCTTATAAAGTGGTATTGACATGTCATGTGATTTTGATTCTATCCTTCTGTTTATTCAACACAGGACTGTGTTGGCTTTTTTGGCAGCTGACACACACTGCTGGCTCATGTTTAAGTGGTTGTCCACTTGGAATCCAAAATCCCTCTCACAATTGCTACTATTGTGCCAGGTAGCACCTATCCTATCCCTGTGCATTTGGTTTTTATTGCCAAAACACAGAATGTTACTTTTTCCGCTATTGAATATCATTTTCTTAAATAGGGCCCAATGTTCAAGCCTGTCAAGATCCTTCTGTATCTTAAGCCTATCTTCCAGAGTGATGGTGATTCCTACCAGCTTGGTGTTACCTGCCAATTTGATGAATTTCCCATCTATGCCCTCATTCAAATAACTGATGAAGATATTGAAGAAACGTGGGCCTAAGAGAGAGCCTTGGGATACTATACTGTTCACTCAATTGTTCAATGTTGTTGAAAAACTCATGGGAATAATGCTCATATATTACCTTAATTCAGAAAAATAAAATTAGGTCAGAAGGAAAACTTTAGGATTTGTCTGAAAAGGTTTTTTCCCCACTTTCTCAGTTGCCTTCTAAGCTTCCAGACCCCTTTGGCTTCCAACTATTACTAAGACCACTGTTTCATTTCTATTTTGATTGTCAAGTCACATCAAGTCAAAGTTTACTACAAAGACCAGAACAAGTTAAAAATACTCAAGGGATATCCAGGTTGACATTCTAAAATAAAATGGTAAATAATGAATAACATCTTTTATCAAAATTCACAATTTGGCATCCAATCTGTCAGTGACACCTGAACAAAACACAGCATGGCCTGACTCTAATGTCATCCTATCAATGGCTTTGATCCATGAAGAGGAGAATTTGTCTTGGAGGATTAATGGAGCAAGGCCTTGAGGGGGAAAAAAATTAAGCTTTAGCCAAAGATTTAAAGAAGCCATGCAGATTCTTGCTTCAACTTTTATCAATACTGTCTCCAGGTGTGGACGTGGACTAAATTTATGTTTGTTGTGTTAATGACACTATCTAAGTGTGGTGCGGTGACCTCAAGCTGGAGCTCTCACCTCACAATCAGGAGGCTGTGAGTTCGATCCTAGGAAGAGGCAAATAATTCTCTCTCTGGGCACAATGAGAATATATCTGTTGGGAAATATTGGGCACTGGGGACAGGAAAGGCATCCGGCCAGTAAACACTCTGATAGCTCCATTCAATTGCCCAGACTCCACCCCACAAGGGATGATGGGCTCATTAACAGAAGACCATGTTAATGACACTATCTAACCACCTCATTCCTCTGCCCTCCCCTTCTTCTTTTGTCTTCTATCCTTCCCAGCATCGGGGTCTTCTCCAGTGAGTCCTTCTCATTTGGTGGCCAAAAGTATTGTCTATTAATAAGAGACACCTCCCTATCCCCAATTTAAAAAAAAGGTTTTCTTTTCAGCTGCCATATCCATTGATTGGACCAAGCTTGTAGATGAATATAACTTTTTCTGTCATTTAGAAATACTGATTTTTAATTATATGTTTTTCTTCTCTCTTGTGGACTAGACTTATATTTGCCACACTTAAGCTCACTAATTCCCAGCAATTAGCCACACATGAAACAATCTGACAGGCATTTCTGTTGAACTGACACATTATTTTGGGGAGTAATACCGAAGGGATATATTCATACTCCCAATTTCATTTCACATATGGGGAGGTGTGCCTAGGAAATTCAGCTCATAACACCCGGCTCAGAACATCTATGCCTAAGGATTTGTTCCTCTTGTCTGTACCCACGTGGATATCTCTTCCTCTGAGAAATTCATTTTTGCAACCCAACATACCGTATTTCACAGGGCGACAGTTATTGAGGTCTCCCATTATGGCGCTTTTGTCAAGGAATTTGTAAAATGTCAGTATTGGATCGGGATTTGTACCAGGTCTGGTTTGCCATTTCACAGTCAATGGAGAACAGGATAGGGAGAGAGAAATAATAATTAAAAAGGATTTAAAACAATGTTGGAATCACGGGTGTTGGGGTAGCTGTTTGGAAAGGATTGAAACATTAGGTCATCCCCAAAGTTAGAAAGGTGTGTATTATAAAAGTGACCAGCATGTTTTCACTTGCAATTTGTAGGCTTTGGCTAATTCACTACTAAATCTCAGTGTGAATGGAAGGCGCAAGATGTCTCTCCATCTGTCCATCCATCTATCCATCCATCCATTCTCTCTCTCTCTCTCTCTCCCCATCTTCTTACCTGTCTATCATCTTCTATATCTTGCTCTCTCTCTATATATAGGTATCCATCCATTCATCCAATCTTTTTCTCTCTTTCTCCAACTTCTTAGCTGTCTTTCTTCTCTCTCTCTCTCTCCCTCCCTCTTTTTATTTATCTTCCATATCTGTATTCTATCTATCTATCTATCTATCTATCTATCTATCTATCTATCTATCTATCTATCTATCTATCTATCTATCATCTACCACTTCTTAACCACTAATCTCACTCATGGATGAATGAAGGAATGTACTGGTTAGGATGGTGACAGCCTTTGTATTCTGGCAGGCTTTCTGAGTGTCTTAGAGTTGTGATATGAAATGAACTCCCAACATGCTCGGGTTCCTCCTCAGGTTTGTACAGCAATCAGATTAAAAGAGTTGAAATCCAGTCAATCAAAGGGCCTGCTTTTCCTTCCCCTCGCTTCAAGGGAGCCTCGAACACTGCATATTTATTTATTTATTATTCCAATTTATAGGGCCTCTCATCTCTATGTATGACTCTGGGTGGCTCACAATTTAAACATTACAGGTTGTCCTTGAGTTATGACCACAATTTATGTTGCTAAGTGACACGTTTGTTAAATTGCTGTGTTTTGCAACCTTTCTTGCCATGTGTTCATGGAGATTCTCAGTAATTCAGAACAGCATTTTTGATGGCAAGGGGGTGGGGGGAACGGAAGGGTAGGTGCTGATCGGATTGAAGAAGAGGGATATAAGGGCTGTATTTCTTTGCAGTCCTCTGGTTGTGAGCACTCTCTCTGAGAGCCGTAGAGGCCATGTGTGTATGTGTGTGTGTGTGTGTGTGTTAATCTTTCTTTTTTTCTTCTGACATTTTTTTTTAAATATATATTTTTATTGTTTACAAATATAAATATCAAGCACAGTGCCACCGTTATGGCATCATTCTGCCATACATACAAAGATATTACTAAACCATTAATATTCATATTATGAGTACAATATTCACAATCTAGATCAATTTGTCCTAACTATGTTTGTTCCAACCTTCCCCTCTCTTCTGCAACCATTGTTAAAACTTATTCCAAGTATCATAATATTCCGATTCCCCCTTATTTTTTCAGTTCTACAATTAGTCTATCCAGTTTGTACAAGCCAGTATTTTTTTTTTCTTATTATCTCTTTCTGGTGGTGTATTTTCATTCTTCCAATATTGTGCATAAACCATTCTCCCCGCTCTCAGTACGTGTATTATTAGATATGTTATGCCTTTGCTGTGACCTTTTGTCATTATTCCTAAGAGGAATAGTTCTGGCTTAAATTAAATATGTTCTCCCACCATTTGCTCTACCCATATCTGAATCTGTTGCCAATATTTCCTTGTTTGGTTACATGTCCACCACATGTGGTAGTATGTGCCTGATAAATCCTTGGGGGGGGGGGGTTGATTATCTGTGCCCTCGGTGTCACCTGAATCAAAATTAATTTTTTCACTATGTGTAATGGACTAATAAAATAAAATAATGAGCCCTGATTTTTCATCCATGAAGTTTAGTTGACAAGCAAAATTTTGGAAGTGGAATAAATCCCTGTGAATCAGAAAGGGATGTCCCCTCCCCCATCTGCCAAAAGGACTCATGAAATACATTTTTATTGCTTTCTTCCATCTTCTTTAGCCTGGTGAGGTTACCTGGGCTGATTCACAGCTGCGATTTGCTCTCTTGTGCAATTTGATTGCTGGAGAGGCCAGCCCTTGATGTGTGAATCAGAGCTTCTGAATGACAGGAGAACTACTGTTTGGGAGGGAGAAAACCCACAAATCTCAGTATCGATAGATAAGTAGTTTCAGTTCCCTTCAGGGATGAAAATGGCAGAAGTATTTTTTTTCCTCAAAATGGCCAAAATGCACCGTAATAAGTATGGTTTCAAACTGATCCAGCCACCCATCCTTTAAAGTACTAAGCCATTAATGATTTGCATCCAAAGAAATATTATGGGGCTAAAAGCAATGCATTTGATCATGTTTATGCAAAGAAGGCTAATTATATAATTAGGTTATCAAAGGGGTAGACTTTCAGCTATAAAAATAGGCTTCCAGCCTAAGTTCAGGAGGAATCAATGGTTTGTTATTTTTGATGCCCTGTTTTGGGGCAGTGCTGGAGGAGACTAGAGAGGGCAGGAAAAAGGAAAAATGGACTGAAGATGATTCCTGACTGAAGGTTGGTGGCCTCAGATGCAAATATCTGGAGCTCTGTTTCTAATCATTGCTTTAAAATAAACTGTTCTTCTCTTCTCCTCTCCTCTCCTTTCTTCTCTTCTGTTCTCTTCGATTCTCCTCTCCTCTTCCTTCCCCTTGTGAGGTGGAAGCAGATAAAAAAACCACCAAAAGATTCGTTGATCCAAGGAAAACAAGGTTTTATTCACGTGTCTGCAGAGACGGGTTCCCTCAGGCATTGAAGGAACCCAGAGCAAAATTCAGGCAGCATTTTTATACCCTAACTGTCCGCCCCCTCGTACGAGGGCTTGGCTCACATTCTTTCTGTTTTCAAATTGACACATATATTTTGAAGGTTTATGCTGGCTCCCTATCCAGCAAAAGCAGTTACACGGTTTCTGACATCGCAGCACTTTATTACAGTTCCCCATTGTTCTAGCCTTATCTTGTTGTTTTTTCTCTTGTGCACAAACTGGAACACTTTCTTATTTAGCAGAGCTACTCAGTTTGAGACACACTTCCTTATTTAATTCAATGGGTCATCGAACATGACTTCGGTTCTGCTCACACCTTTCTCTTCCTTTCCCTTCTCTCCTCTCCTCTTCTTTTCTACCCTCTTGTACTCACTCCTCCCTTCTCTTCCCTTTCCTTTTTCCCTTTCCTTCTCTTCCCTTCTTTTTCCTTCCCTTCCCTTCCCTTTCTTTTCCTTTCCTTCCTCCGTCTTTCCTTTCCTTTCTCTTCTCTTCTCTTCTCTTCTCATCTCTTCTTTTCTACTCACCTCTCCCTTCCCTTCCCTTCTCTTCCCTTTCCTTCTTTCCTTTCCTTCCCCTCTTTTTCCTTCCTTTCCCTTTTTCCTTTTCCTTCCTCCATCTTTTTTTCCTCTTCTCTTCACTTCTACTCACCCTTCCCTTCTTTTTCCTTTCCTTTCCTTCCCTTCTTTTTCCTTCCCTTCCCTTCCCTTTTTTCCCCATTCCTCCATCTTTCCTTCTCTTCTGTTCTATTCTACTCTCTTCTATTCACCCTGCCCTGTCCTTCCTCCACTGTCTGAAACTTATCCATAACCTTATTTTGAAAAGTCTCTTAACTTGACCCTTGATTAAAACCATTGTAAGTATTTAAGAGGCCATTTCTTAAAGAAACTTCTGGTGGATTCTGTTCTCTACCCATCTCCCCTGGCTTGCCCAGTTTCTTCCCTAATGTTCCATGTGTAAAATCTGGCTTTTATGGGGAAAGCCAGTTTTCAGTTCATGGGAAATTCATTTGATTTTTTCTCTTCCCAAAATAGAGACCAGTGGTGGGTTTTCCTGCCCTCTTTTAAAATCAGGTCTATTTTTTTTAGGCCAACAAGCAGTTTGACAAATAAATCAAGCCATTGTAGGTGTTTCTGAACATATTCTGCCAAGTAATTAGGAGCTGCATTGTACTTTACTCTAGGATGTATTTCTCTTTCTATCATTTTTCTTTTCTTTTTTTGGTGTGTCATAAGCTATTGTTCAAGCAATAACATTTGTTTAATGGATTCAGCAGGGATTATGAGCAACCAAACTTTAACTTTGTTTGGTCCTTGATATTTAATATCATCCCATGGCATTGTTGAGTGAACTCTTATTATTTTTGAACACTATTATTCATTATTTTCCTTGAGAAAGAACTATTTACAACCAGCTGTATATGGATTTCACACTTAACCTCCATTCTCATTTTGGGTTTTTTTTCCCCTGAAGGCTTTAATCCATGTTGAATGATCACCACCCAGTGGTATATAGTATAAAATACATTTATTTTATTCATGGAAAACTTTTTTAAAAGCTAGCACAGAGGTTTCACATTGTAAGGTTTATTTAATTTTCATTTACCAAATCCGCTTTTATTTGGATTGTTCTTTTCTTAGTGAGTATCTGGGATGTCCCTTTCATCTTAACCACTGAGAGGCAAATGATAGTTTGGACCAAGTCAGTATAGAATAAAGTAGAGCTTTATTCTACTTGGTTGATTCAGAAGCATTGGATATTGTTTATTAGGGAATAATTTTGCTTTCACAAAACTTAGAATTTGGCTTTCCAGGAGGGTTATCAAAATGATCTTGGCTTGAAATATTTAGCTTGGGGATTTTCAATTCTCTTTCATGGGAGGGAATTCAGTTTTAAAGGAATTGGGGGAATTGTGGATAAAAAATGTTTTTTCAGATAAAGGGGAACTTTAATTTAATTCTTATGAATTGGGTAAAAATTCCCAAATTTTAGCTCTGAAGAGAAAACATCTTATATTTTGGGAGTGAAATAAGAAGTATAATTCATAGGTGCTCTAATTCATAGATGTGGACCACTATGGGTGAAAGGAATGGTCGCCTCGTGGCAAGGTGGCAGCAAATAAATTTTATAAATAAATAAATACAATCTTAATAATTGGGAAAAATTTCTAATGAGAAGATTTGGCTCCCTCTTAACTCTGATTGAGTCGACTGATCCTCCATGCAATGTTCTCTTCCAGAATCTTAAAACTTGAAAAATTGAATGAAGTTGCTTCTATGAAGATGGCTATGGAGCGGCTGTTCTTACATAAGTCAACATGATGAGAAATTTGGCTCCTGTCCCATAGGTATAAATTCAATCAATCAATCAGAATAGGGCCGGAAGGGACCTTGGAGATCTTCTACTCCACCACCCCCCTGCTCAAGCAGGAGACCCATTTCAGACCAATGGCTGTCCAGTCTCTTCTTGAAAGCTTTCAGTGATGGAGCATCCACAACTTCTAAAGGCAACTTATGTTCCACTAGTTAATTGTCCTCAATGTTAGGAAGTTTCTCTTTAATTCCAGGTTGCTTCTCTCCTTGCTTAATTTCCATCCATTATTTCTTGTCTTGTCTTCTGGGTCTTTATATAATAGGTTGACCCCTTGTTCTTTGTGGCAGCCTCTCAAATACTGGAAGACTGCTATCATGTCCCCCCAGTCCTTCTTTTCTCTAGACTGGCCATACCCAATTCCTTCAACCCTTCTTTCATCTCCAGGAGTAGAGTAGAGTAGAGTAGAGTAGAGTAGAATAGAATAGAATAGAATAGAATAGTTGGAAGGGACCTTGGAGGTCTTCTAGTCCAACCCTCTGCTTAGGCAGGAAACCCTACACCATTTCAGACAAATAGTTGTCCAATCTCTTCTTAGAAACTTCCAGTGTTGGATCACCCACAACTTCTGAAAGGAAGCTGTTCCACTGATTAATTGTTCTCACTGTCAGGAAATTTCTCCTTAATTCTAAGTTGTTTCTTTCCTTGATTAATCATCTTAGTTGCTCTTCTCCGCCTGTTTTCCAAAGTCTCAACATCTTTTTATAATGCAGTGACCAAAACTGGATGCAATATTCCAGATGTGGCCTTACTAAGGCTTTATAAAGCTTCATGTGATTTAAACTACACTATATTAAACTTGACATGATTGAAAATACATTGATCTCTCATGAAGTTCTCTTTTGGGCATAAAATATACTTTCACCTTTGAAGGAAGAACTGTTCTACTCTCTGTTTATTTTTTACTGTTATGGAGTGACAGCATAAATCAAGGATCCTGAAGCCTGCAGCAGAGATCCCATTAAGTGGGCAATCTTTTGGCAGCTTTCTGATTGGTTCTGTGGCGAGTTGATCATATGACTCCAACCCCTTAGACATTCTTCCCCAAAGCCATGCAGGACAAGCCATGCTACCAAAAGACAATAAATGTCAGAAAGAGGAGCAGTAGGTTAAATAATTACCTCCCCAGACACATTTTCACTGGAGACAGACAAAATTGTAATTGCTTCTAACAGAAATATATAATTTTCTAGATGGTACAGAGAAAGAGCAGTTTGCAACCAGAATGACTTTCAAGTTTTTGGACACCACCCTAAATTCTGTAGCTTGTCCTAAAACCAAGCGTGGCAGCTAGTCAGTGTCACAGAAAATGGTCAGTGACCAATATTCTTAAGTTTTATTGCACCATTGATTATTTTGTGTAATAATTTACATCTGAACATCCCAATTCTATTTTGAGGGAAGTAGCTTACAGGAGACCTTATGAACAAACATTTAGATATTCCTTAATCATGGTGCAATTGGAGTATTAAATAATAAACACCAGTTGGGATTTGTGAAGTCAACATGCTCCCCAGTGTCAGCTGTAGAACAGACACTGAACAGAACAGAGCATGGAATATCATTCTGTTATGGTTATTTTTCAGCTGAAAAGACAGAATTGTTTGTAACTCCATTCAGTTTATGGTTGTGGTCAAATATGACCAAAAGAGAGTTGGTCCATGTATGGCTAGAGACAATCGAGACTTTGGGAACTGGATCCTTTCTAGTCGTCCCTTTCATTAATAGTCACAGTTCTTTTCTTATTGTGTTAGAGCAAACGATGCCATCTTACCAACTTTTCCATGTGAATTAGAATAACACAATCTTGTTTGCTATGGTAGAATGGTTGAAAACCATGTGAATTAGCTCAACCCAGCCTTGATTTGCAGAGATACATAGCTGGAAAATCTATATACTGTACGAAGGACCTTTGCTAGCAACACTACAGGTTCCTGGAAGTTTTCCGAACTTACCCTATGTTCTTACTTCACCAAAATTCTGCTTTGACTACTGGTGACTTCTTGGTTGCACCTAGCTATGAATTTAGTCAGTGGCAGCCACCATAGAGCTACAAGCAAGGGAATATTGTCTAGACTAGAGAATGAAACTTACTCATGGTTTGCTGGATGGCCAACATCAGCTAGGGAGAAATGTTTAGAGGGCAAAATGTTTAGATATGATGGGTGGGGCGGCAGACAGATGTGAGCTGTGAAGAGGACATGGCCAAATGCTTCAGAGGCTGACCAATAGAGGGCAGTGAAGAGATATAGTTAACTTTAACCCTCTGCAGTGCTGACATCTAGTGTTCCTGTGGATTCTTTCAGCCCAGATTTGGTTGACAATCCTCAAAAATGGCTTCTATGCACAATATAGAATGGAAATAGACACAGTTCTGGATGGAGTCACCCCAGATAGATTGTGTGCCCAATCTGGGGGTTTCTCTTAGACTTCTGACTCCTGCTCAAAGAGCAAGTGTTAGTTATAGCTAGGAGAGCCTTTGTACAACTTCATGTTGTGTACCACTTCTGCCCTTTCCCAGATCATGAGACCCTCTGTGCCCAAACCCTCAAGCCCTGGTCATCTCTTGGTTGGATTACTGCAACAAGCCCCAAGTGGCATTATCCCTGAAGAATCTTTGGACGCTACATCTAGTAAAGAAGGCAGCAGTTTCTCTACCTCTGGAGGCTTCTTAACGCATGGTGCCTCCAATAAAAAGTATGGGGAAATAACAGGAGGAGTGGGGTGAATCTCCATCATTTGAAGGGCTGTGAGAATAACTTTGGGAGAACAGAGGAGGAAGAATTACAGTCCAGACAATGGTTAAAGAAAAGGTATTTTAGCTCACAGAAGGAATGGAGATGGAGAATGTCTCTTACATTTTTTACATTTTATTTGTTTGTCAAACATGTACAAGATAACAAGTATAGGTATGAATATAAACAAGAACAAAGGAAGCATGTACAAATAAATGGGGACAGTAAGTCAGGGACGGGAGGCACGCTGCACTTATGCACGCCCCCTTTAAGGACCTCTTAGGAATGGGGTGAGGTCCACAGTAGACAGTTTGAGGTTGTAGCTCTGAGGGTTTGAGGCTGTAACCACGGAGTTGGATAGGGCATTCCAGGCATTGACCATTCTGTTGCTGAAGTCGAATGTTCTGCCATCAAGTTTGGAGCATTTTACCTTGAGTTTGTATTGGTTGTTTGCTGGTGTGTTATTGTGGTTGAAGCTGAAGAAGTCGTTGATGGGTAAGATGTTGTGCATTATGCTTAGGTCAGACTGTAGGCGGCGTGGTTCCAGATTGGCCAGGCCCAAGATTTTGAGCCTGGAGGCATAGGGAATTTTGTTGTGCATGGAAGAGTGGAGAACTTTTCTTGAGAAATACCTCTGAACCCACTCAATTGTGTTATTGTCTGATATACAGTGCGGGTATAGAATTAATCCTCCCTGATTCTGTGGAAGCAAAATTAAGGGAATGAAGAAATGCTTTTAGATTTGCAATAGTCTGTTACTGTAACCCTACAAGGATTGTATGGTTTAGTTTTCTTGTCTGAGATCACCTGCTTGCATGTCTTGGTATTTGATAGGTCGCAGGCTGGGCTAGGAAGGGGCCTCATTCAGTAGGACTCTCCTTATACTCTGTAGAGCTTCATCTCATAAGGAAAGAAAAAGATAGAGCTTTTTTTTTTTTTTTGCAAAGAGGCTGTCGGAAGTATCATGAAATGTTAGAGCGAGATGCTTCAAGGGATATGCATGAAGAACTGAGAGCAGAGGATTCAGAGCTATGCTCTAAAAGAACACCAATTCTTTATTTTGGGGCACTCATGTTTTCATGAGCAATTAACTCTGTTTTGCATGATAACTAGTCCAACCCTAGTCCAACCCTTGGGATTGCTGTAGGGGTTATACAGTGCATGCCAAGTCCTTTAAACTCTTTAAAGTACTATATAAATAAATACCTTTTAGTGCTGGCTTGTGGTTCTTGCTCCAGCTTTCCTTTATTTTCTTCTTGTCAGTGTAATCAATCTTGTCAACAAGGTACTAAGGACAGTATTAAATTAAGGTAATTCATCTTGGGACATCTTCCCCATCCTGCTGGGAAATTGTATGAGAAATGGCTTCCTTTTGCTTAAAAGATAAAAGCCAGAAGTTCTTTGATGTGCAGTGGGTTGTTAAACTCCTGCCTGTGGTATGGCATCTTCTTCACCAGTCTGGATTATCCAAAAAGTCATTTACAAGAATAATGGACATGCCTTGTGACATCTTGCAAAAAATAAGTGCAAAAGGGGAAGTCCAGATCTACAGGTAGGAACCTTTCAGTCAAAGGCCCTGTGAACTCATTGGTTAGTGGCCTTAAAAGCTAATCTAAGTCGCTTTTCTGGTGATCCTTCATAAGGGTGACTCATGCAGGTCCATTTCTAGGTAGTTACGTTCAAACTCCAACGAAAGAACGATCTAAGGGTGGGGGGTGGGGGGTTAATTGACTAGAGTAGATATGCTATGGGATTTTGTTATGGTCTCCTTTTCAAGTTATTAATCAAGTCTTACACTCCCTAGCTTTTTCCAGATCAGTCAAGGTTGATTGGGTGCCTCCATAGACCCATAGCAAGTCTTGACTACGGACAAATGAAATGCAGATGTTACGCAAGGATGCAACATATTTGAGATAAATGAAGCCAGAACAAATGGTTAGAACATTCATCACACTTTTGCCACTGTTAGTGGCACCCCCTAAATTTTATCAGTTGGCAGACTGATAGAACATTTAGGATATCTTTAAACATAGATAAATAAAATGGGACAATAGGTTTCTGACAAACTCCAATAAAATATAATGCAATATAGTCTTTTTTTTTTGTCTTGATCGCTACAAGGGTGAAATTTGCACAAACGTTTCTTTAGACTATATATACCCTGGTATTATTATTTATATATATTGTTTTTTTATAAGCTCATCGCGGGTACTACATTTGTGCTGTCTTTAGACATTCCTTCGGAGTATTTTTATCCCACGTTCATATGTATGGTTCTGTTATAAGGTTTTGTGCAAGCGGCAATTTCAGCAGAATCTCCCATCTGCCATCCTCTAGGCTTCTGTATGTAAGTGGTGTCTGCGCGAAGCTTGTAAAAACATTATTTAGCTATATAATATTATATATTTCTCACATCATCACTACACACACACACACTACAACATTTATAACCACCAACACAGATATCTTATACTATTACTCTCTGGTATGTGTGGGTGTGTTGTTGTGTTTTAAGCTCTTCATGGCGTGTAATCTACATGTGATGCAGTTCAGCTTCCTTGGGTTATTTCCCACAATTCATTGTAAGTTGTGCTTTGTAAAGTCTGCTTAGCAACGTTCTTCGGCAGACTCTATCTTGCCAGCTCGGCTGTGAGTAGCCTGGACTCTCAGAGACACGAACTCCAATACAAGAAGCCTGAAGAATGCAGATGAGACTCTCTGCTCAAAATCGTTGCTACACACCTTTAAAAGCAACCCAACTACAATGATGCTGGGATAATACCCGAAGGAAGCTGAACAGCACACATGTAAGTACCCATGAAAACTTAAAACACACACACACACACACACACACACACATATATATATTCCTTGAGCATTTCTGAACAATGCATTTAAAATGAGTGAAAAGAAAGCTTAAGTGACATCGAGTTTTGTAAATCTGATCCCAAGATTAGCAGCTTCGAAATGAATTTTTATAGGAGATGAGCAGAGAGTAATGCGAACAGTTTGTAAGAAAAGCAGCAATACAGTCTTCAAGAGGAAATATCTCAAGGTCTGGATTTTATTAGTTTTTTCATCATGCTGGAGGAAAAGAGGAAGCTCCAAAGGCTTTGACAATCCAGTTGCAATCAGGAAAATATGATGACAACAACCCTGACTCTGAAAATGAAAATATTTGTGTGCTGTCACCCAGGTTATCATGTCACTTGATCCCTAGTCTTATTAAGCCCAAGCCATGTTTTCCAAGTTTGTTGTTATCACCATAGAAAAGCTGTCCAGTTTTGAATCAGCTACCCATAAAAATGTAAACAACTCAGATAAAAATCTGTTGAAGGGTTTTCTCAGAAAAAGATATCCTCAAGAACCTGTTTAGTGTATTCCTAGAAGAGGAACAAACTGGAATTCTTTGCAAACCAGAAACTATCCTTAACTTTGCAATACTGTACATGGTCACCAACCAAGTTTAAGCTTTGTAACCAGGTTAATTCATGGATCTCTCTACCATGTGTATGTGTGAAAACATATATAGTTTTGATGTTTCAGTATATTGTCTGGGCCAAAGTTTTCCAGCTAAGGCTATCACAGATAGAGATTAGTAAATTAGTCTAGGTTTGGAAATATCCCTGGATATTCTTGCTAAAATTCTTTTTTTGCTATTTGCAGCGAGGTGGAGAAAGTCCTTCAACTAGCATGGAAGAGCAGCTACATGTGAGTAGGTGGTCTCAATATGGTGGGACTGAAATGGTATGCTTCACCCCTAAAATTGCTCTTTGATGATGGGGTTCCAATCTAGTGATGCAGGGAACCTTGGTTGAAATTTAGCTTATATGCTGAAAATGATTTAAGTTACAATTTAATGGAAAATATAAATTGTTTGAAGCACTTCATATACGTAATCTGCTTTCATGAAGCAGCTGGGGAAAAAATTCTTTAACAAAGACTTTAGGATCCACTTGGTTGAATAAAAGATGAAAATGAATAATTAAGGCAGCATTAATGTGCATAAAAATGAAGCTGCTTAAGCCCACCATCTTAGAGGAGCTGCAGATGAGGAAGCTTCTGTGNAGCAGCATTAATGTGCATAAAAATGAAGCTGCTTAAGCCCACCATCTTAGAGGAGCTGCAGATGAGGAAGCTTCTGTGTTACCTTTCCTAGAACCAAAGAGTGAGTCTATTTGAGCCCTAGACTCTTTATCTACATAATAATTAGGGATTATCATCAAACCTTTATTACAACCATAAGGCCAGCAATCAAGTAGAAAGGAAAATTACAGAAGAAGAGGAGATCAGTGCAAAATTTCCAGACATTAAAAAAAAAGTGAATGGCACATACTGGGCACCCTGGGAAGATATATCTGAACAGGGAGAATGCAAGAAGTGAAACTCATGTTCCAGGAAATTTATTCAGGATAGGCTGGGTATAAGTTATCTGGGTTTCCCTGTAGAGAGAGAGAGAAAGACCAGAGAGTACATGGCGCAAAGTTTATAGAGCTATTGCTAAAAAGACAGCTTTGTTGTTGAAGGATCCCAGCAGGAAGGCAAGAAGCTGCCAAAATTTCAGCTCAAATGGCATACACCAATTTTTATATAAAGCACCACACAGAGCAAAGAAAGAGCACAATCACTATGTGCTTTACTGTTCAGCTATATAACTGTAATAGGAAAAAGGAAACTCTACTCAGAACAAAAATGCATAGAATATATACCATTGATCCAAAGTTGTAAACACTGGCATCCAGTGGCTGAATACTACTGTAGTTATTGCATAAAAATACATTCCAACAATGAATTCCAACCTGATGCAACAGATTTTGAAACAGGCACCCATTCAGATGTTTACAGACAGCAATAACTTGTGCACAATACTGTAGCTTCATCTACCCCATCCATCCTAAATAATATGTGAAACATGCTTAATACATGCAGTTTCTTGATTGGTGCAATTTATCTTTGAATTTAAACAGGGAGTTCCACAATCATGCCAGTTGTAGTATTATTATGGAATGACAGTCATACATGCAATATGAATGCAATAGCTATGCATTCCTCTTTTATTCACAATTTATCCCTTATTCCTTCTTCATCAAATCCCAGCTTGGCAAACGTTTAAGGAAGGAACTAAATGTGCTTCTTCCCTTGTATTATTAGCTGAACCATTATTAACTGAAATATTACTATCCACCAGCTGTTAATTTTCCTTAGCACTCTATTGTACCATAACTCAAAATGTCCCTTCTTAAAAAAGCAAATTCAATGCACATTTCAGGGTCAATAAGAGAACGCTGAATGATATGGAAATAAAGCAAAAAGGAATTAGTGGTAGGGAAAATGTGCAAAATTTGATATGCTCTGGAAATGGACACATTTGTTCCTCCTTTCATCAGATCTGTCAAAGGATATTAAGATATCAGAAAGGGCTGAGGCAATCCTTGTTCAAGTTCCCACTCTACTATGGGAGATACTTGGATCATGGGCCAGCCTCCCTCCCAAGGCTGTTGTTGGAGAAAAGTGGCAGGAGGGACTATGTCTTGAACTCCTGTACAAAGGATATGTGGGAGTCAACTTTTTAAAAAAAAAACATGCCCAAATGGAAGAAAAAAATGTAAAAAGAAAGTAAACTAATCCTTGTTAGCTGCAATAACAATAGAGCTAATCTCTATGACCATCATTAACCAGAATTCTACAGGTAAACAAAAGAGTTTCTGATTGAAATAAAATAAGATAACATCACCTTGTAGCTAAGTGAGTGAGGTGATCAGAGCATGCCTAACTTTTCAGGCACAATGTAGTCAAATTCAAGGTCATGAAATCTTGCTGGTTGGATAAAGTACAGAAAGTAATCAAAATTCTCTGGGTATCCTCCAGTTATAATGTGGGTGTTTGCCATCTTATACAACCAGAGATCCACCATCTATGGTGGATCCTTTATGTCTTCCACTTAATTGGCCCTCAGGAACAGTTGTTGGAGAAAGGAACTATGGTTCTTCAGAGATAAGAGACATCTCAGATAATCATCTCCCGAGTTTATTGTATGAACTTTTAGTTGGGTTTCTGACAGGCTTAGGGACACTGATACTGAAGCAGACATCATGCAGAAGTGGGTTTCATTTTGTTATGTAGTTGAGGGGCTATTGTTTGATTTCTTGCAAGCCAAGAAAGGAAGGGTCCTTCTAGTGTACCATTCTCCTGTTAATCTGGACTAATGTTAATTTGTAATTTTCATCTAGATTCAAAGATAAGTTGGTTCAGCTGTTCCAGACACTCGTGTCACAACTCTTAAAAAAAAATTGTCTTGTCTCAAAATGAGTGTCTGCCCCTCCATAACTGAGCATTAACTACCTCCTGTAAAATTCCTTTCCAAATGCAACAAAGGTAGCACAAACACCTCCCTGTGCTTGGCATAACCTTGAGTAGGCATTGCCGTCTTAATTGGGTAAAATAGGACAACCTCCTGGATGAAACAATTGCAAAAATGAAAGAAACTGGTGGCTTTATAAGTATCTTCCAATCCATGAAAAAGAGATCTTGTAAGATTGCAACCTTCAGAGATAGTCAGCAGGGTCATTAACATACGCTGTTTGTGGGGTAAAGTCATTGCGAATGCAGAATGCCAAACCCTTCGGTTCCAGGCTTATAAACCGAAGAATATATTGCAGTAAATCTAGCTATTATAAATAGATTAGCTATTATAGTATACAGCCCACCAGGTGGCAGTATTAGCAAACTTTAGAAAGAGAAAAGTTGAGAACCGAAACAAACTTATTTTAAAAGATATTTTCTATTAAGAGTTGTGAGTCCCACATCATATTGGAAATTGGCTTCAGTTTGCAGAACAGAATTAAACAACTCCAAATTGATCTGGGGGCATTTGTTGTCCTGGCACACCTGTTTTTTAATCATCCAACCAGGATCAATGGAGTTGAAATCCATTTGAAGTTCATTTTTTAATCAATTGGGACATTTGGATTGACTCTGTATTCCAGATTGGTTTGAATGTTTAAACAAGAACTGGGTTTTTTTGAACAAGTTCAAATGTTTAAATTGAACTGAAGTGGTTTAGCTGTTTGTAAATGATACTTTCCTCCACTGTATCCCATTTTGAAACCTTGGCAGTTAAGTGACAAACAGCTAATATGCATGAATATGACTTGAAGGCTATAAAGAAGCTGAAATTTGATTGCAATTATTAGGATTCAGATGGGGTTAATCTCTATGAAGGGATGAATTCTCATTCCCTAGAGGTCCTTGGCGAGAGGCTGGGTGGTCAGCCATCAAAAATACGGCACTGAGTAGAGATGTCACACTAAACTATGGGTTGGGCTAGATGAGCTTTAAGGTGACCTCTGTTGCCATCAGATATAGAAGCACCAGTCATGCTACTCAGGTTTCCCTGTGATGGTCCCACCAGGAGACAAACCATTGTTCGTGTGTAGCCGTTGTGAATGCCTGCAAGATGCTGCCATCATGGCTCAAACAGGCAAAGCTTAACTGATGGAGAGAGTAGCTCAACAAAACTCAAATAAGGACACACATCTGGAGGGGTGCAGCAGTTGCTAAAGGAAATTCTTTGTGAGCCCTGTCGCAGCTCTGGGAGAGAAGAACATATTGACTCTTTGAACATCTTCATGCTTTAAAGCAGGGGTTGCAAACCTTTTGGACCTCGTGGACCACCAAACTCATCATTTTAAATCCCATGGACCAGAGACCCTGGAAAAATCCAAAAAAAGTCTGCAGGAAAATTCTCCACCCCCTTTTCCTACCATACCGTTTCCAGCTCTGTTCTCATGGGGAGAAAGAGAGAAAGAGAGAGACTTTTGGCTTCATGCAAGGAAAGCAGCAGAAGCAGCAGAAGTCTTTCTTTCTCTCCCCCAAATTCCACCAGAAATGAGNAAGAAAGAAAGAAAGAAAGAAAGAAAGAAAGAAAGAAAGAAAGAAAGAAAGAAAGAAAGAAAGAAAGAAAGAAAGAAGTGGAAAGAAGCAGCCTGGTGGCCAGGCAAGCTGGCTGGAGAATTCTGGGAGATAAGGTCCACAAGTCTTAAAGTTGCCAAGTTTGGGAACCCCTGCTTTAAGGAAAGAAGTGAGAAGACTGGCCCTTTGGTGGGTAAACGAGATTATGTTTCATTGTATTGAAATCAAATCTCTTCATTTCATTGGGAGGGATGGAAAAATAGGGAAAGCCAGCTCAGAAAAAACAGTTTGCTAAAAGCAGAAGATGCCACAAGGTAGCTCTCATTGGAGGGCAAAATTAGGGAAGAGTCTCATGAGGTCATCTTGCAGCCACAGAGAAAAAACAGGAGGGAAGACATGAAGCAAGTGAATTAATAAGCCATGACAAAGTTAGAAATAAAACTAGACAGAGTCAAAGTTACAATGCTATGCTCCGATTTCATTAACCGGTACCAACTGAATACGTTGCTCCAACCAGCCACCTCATTTTAAATCTCCAGATCACCTTGAGAGTTTGCTACATTTTCTGTAGGAACCTGTCTTCCTTTTTTTAAATCATCCAAGTTGTTTGAAATCTCCAGTTTTCCCCTGAGATCCCTTTGTTCTTTCTGCAGGAACTCTTATCTTTCTTTAGATCACGTAGAATCGTTGTACAAGTAATATATGGGGACGTGTTAAGCAGGTGGGCATTGATTAGTAGAAGATACAAACAATTCCCCAAGTCAATATATAGAACAATTAGACACAAGGACAGTTTTTTCCCCGAACACCATCACTTTGCTAAACAAATAATTCCATCAACATTGTCCAACTATTTACAAAGTCTGCACTACTATTACTATTAATCTTCTCATTGTTCCTATCAACCATCCTCTCCCATTTGTGACTGTATGATTGTATCTTTGTTGTTTGAATCCTTACAATCTATACTGACTGTTTCCTAGTATGATTTGTACCCTCTGACTATCATTAAGTGTTGTACCTGATGATTCTTGATTAATGTATTTTTTCTTTTATGTACATGGAGACCATTTGCACCAAGACAAATCCCTTGTGTGTCCAATCACACTTGGCCAAGAATTAATTAAGTAATTCATTCATATATAGGACAATTCCTTCCATTACATTTAAATACCCCACAATGCAGACTCCCAAATTCATTATATATGGGTGACACCATTACTGGCATCATTTAAGATTGCACCTAAATAAATCATAACCTTTCCTAGTATGTCTATTGGAGGTTTTCTATCCTCTAAGTCATGGCTGTCCCAAAGGTGATTTTTTTCAAGAGGCAACTGATCTTTCTTTGTTTTTCTTTGAAGATGTTTTGCTTCTCATCCAAGAAGCTTCTTCAGTTCTGAAGAAGTATGGTATAAATTTCTATTTTATTTTATTTGAAAAAGCACAAGCCATGTATTGGGTGTCCTTCAGTAAAAGTGTCTCAGTTTAATGGAACATGATATTATTCCTGCCTAGAAACAACATGCTGGGGAAAAAAATATAAATAGGAACAATACTTTGTATTATTCAATAGAACGATTCCCAGGTATCTTACCTGGAATAAATTATCATACAGCATTGATGCCACTAATGTATTTACTCAAAAGAGCATGATCTGTCTTAAGTATGATAAAACTTTAATAAGCAACTACTGTATTTAATCGAGATGCATCCTAATAAAATCCAAATGCGTGAGAAGCAGGGTGGCTGTGGATAATAGGTACTCAGATCCCATTTTAGAAGAGGTAAAACCGGGGTACCTTTTCTTTTTTTGGCACTGCTTCTAGATGTCAACAGAACTGAACCAGGAGTTAAGCAGAAATAATTTGACACCTCAAAACTGGCAGAAGGATCATTAGCTGTGGTTATATGCAGATGTTTGCATATCATACTATGAAAAAGATTCCCTCCGGCTTTTACATTCTGTTGCAAGAAGAGCAAATTAAACATAAATTCAAGTATGTTTAAAAAAAAACCTCCAAACTCAAGAGGTTCAAAATCATTTAGTACAATCATTCATCACTACAAAGTTCCTATACAGACATGTGTCACACATTTCTGTTTAATCATCATTAGTATATGATAATATCTGCTGGAAAACTATTTTAAAAATCCAGTAATTTAATTTTTTTTTTGTATTGACTCTTCTCTTTTAAATCACTATTTCTTTTTTCCCCCTTCTCTATGTAAATACATATTTAATTTGAAGGTTGCTGTTTGACTGAAAATAAAATCAAATTAATGTAATGATTAACTCAAATTTTAGAATGATAGAATCATATTTATTAAACACTTGTGAATTTGTCAGGTTGTACTTTTGAGCAAATCATGTGAAATGCTTGATTATGCTTAACCAAAAACCATCCCACCCTATATGTATCTTTTAAATAAACATGGAAAAGAAAGCCTTCAGGGGCTAGTTAAAGCTGAATAATGGTGCAATCATGCCTTTTCATATAATTATAAAACATGCAATATTCATTTAGGTGTACAAGCAAATTGTGAAAGCAGAAATCTAATTTGACAACTCAGGCATTCTAAATACTAATTTAATCATGTTTTGTTTAAGAGGAGAAGTTTGCATGGATATTTGAGGCTGTTGCTGTTAAGTCATGCTTAATTTGGGGCCCAGCAGAAACCCAGAACTTTCTGACCAATTCCGGTGCCAAGTTAAATTTCACATGTGTTCCTGACCAGCTAGGTTTTTTAGTTGATTCTTTGAAAAAGGAAGAATAATTCAGGTGTTTGGCCCTTTTGCAGACAACCCTTCTCCTTCTGGGCTCTCAGGAATTAATTACACCTCTGAAATTGGATTGATTCTGTCCTCTAAGCTAATAGCAGAGTTCATTAGCAGAGGTAATGAAACGATCACCCTCCAGATATGGATTAATAAGAGTTGCTTTTCTGTCACATTGATATTCGGTGGGATCTCAAGGCTACATCCAAATCTTCTTTTTTTTGGGGGGGGGAACCTGGAGAACTCAGGAAAGAACAGAATAATAGAGTTGAAAGGGACATTGGAGATCTTCAAGTCCAACCCCTACTCAGGCAGGAAACCTTATAATATTTCAGATAAATGGCTGTCCAATCTCTTCTTGAAAACCTCCAGTGATGGAGCACCCACAACTTCCAGAGGCAAAAAGCTCCACTGGTGAATTGTCCTCACTGTTAGGAACTTTCTCCTTAAGCCCATGTCCCACTGCACCAACGGATGCAAAGAGGATGTAAAATGGACAAAAAAGCTTGCCATCGTTTGAAAATGCAATGCATCCGTTGTGTACTCCGTGTACGTGTTTCACACGCTCTATCCATCAAAATGCATCTACTTCCTAATTCATCGCGTCAAAAAGTTTTTGAGGCTGCACAAAACTTTTTTGAACGGATGAACTTTCCGCGGTGTACGATGTTTACATCCGGCAACACATGGGCAACAAACTTTCTAACGTGCCATTCTATCCGTTACACGTCCGCTGTATCCTCTCGGCATGCCTCTGGACCATCCCTCAACTCACATCTTGCTGCAACTGAAATGTGGAAAGAGGGAGGAAGGGCGAAAGGTACACGGAACGTCCACAGCAGTTGTTAGCAGCAACGGAATAGAAAGGATGTAAGCGATGCATATCGTATATAAAGCATTAAAAGGACAAAAACGCTTGTTAATCACTGGGAACATATTTGGACTATTTAGGCATGTCTTGGACGTTGCCTACGAGTTGTGGAAGAACACCCAAGGAGAAAACCGACTATTTCTATAAAACGGGGGAGAAAATCACCCTGGATCTCACGCCTATGAGTCCAGCAGCCGTGGTGTACAGACCTCTTCACCGCTTGGTCTTGCTCTTCCACATCATCCATTGATCTCCACCATGGATCATCACACACTCCTTATGGTAGCTGCCATCATTCAACGCCAGAACCAAGCCTCTTCAGACTGTTCACCTTTTCTATGCAAGGAGAAGAAGGAGACATCCAAGAGCTGTTGTGGGTCCGACGATGATCGGACGAAGAGTGGAGTTTTGGACTCATGACAAGAGTTGTACAAAAGTTGCAGAGCAGTGGTATCAGAGGTGGAATGTTCCCCATACCGTTTGGAGCCCATAGATGGGAAGCACGTGGCTTGCAAACTCCAGCCAACTCAAGGGTCTTTTATTTACAATACAAGGGCTTGCTCCAGTATCATCCTTCTTTGGCCATGGTTAATGCTGACTACAAGTTCATGTACATCGATGCTTCAGGCATGGGTCAGCTTCAGATAGCCAGGTACACAATGCAACTGACCTCAAGGATGGGCTGTGAACGCACGCTCATAATGGGTTTTCAGATTCAGACCCCCTACCCATGACACACAAAGATGTGCCTACTTCATCGTGGGTGATGACGCCTTCTCCTTCAAGACTACCTCTAGAAGCCCTACAGTTTCCAGATACCTCACCCGTGAAAGAGGAATCTTCAACTACGGCTGTCCAAGGGCAAACGGGTGGTGGAGAAGCCTTTGGCATCCTGGCCAACAGGTTCCAGGTACTTCTCACCAACCATGCAGCATCACCCACAGACTGTGAGGAGCCATCGTGTGAAGCTTGCTGCATCCTGCACCAATCTCATGCGCACCCGCTAACAGTGTTGCAGAACAGGCTTGTGGACCGTCACAAGGGAATGGGGACATGAGCCTGGTGAATGGAGGCAAGGACGTTAACGCTGTAGACACTGTGGATTAACAAGGCCCCAACAGAGCTTCAAATGTGAAGGGACAAGAAGCAGCGCAACCTCCTGAAACACTGGTGCAACTCCCCAGCTGGAGCAGGGGAAGTGGCAAGACAGGATGGTAGTTGCTTGATGGATGCTTCCTTCAGCCTGTTCATAACACTGATGAGTTGTGCCATGTATGTTGAGTGGCCCTACAATGAATAGGGCATTAATAAATGAGCTTTGTTTATTTTGAAATGTGTTGATCAAGGTGAATAAATTGTTATTGATTAATTAAAGGTCGCATATATGTTGGCAGCTGGGATGGTGGAAAACACAGTCCCACTATGGCTGGGCAGGGAAGGTTATCTATCCTTCAAGGTATCCCTGCTAATCCCAAACTATCCTTACACCATCCCACAGCTATCCTTAACCCATCCCAACAGCTATCCTTACCATCCCACAGCTATCCTTACCCACCCCAGCTATCCTTACCGATCCCACAACTATTTACCTATCCCACAAAGCATGCAAAGGCTTAACCCCTTTTTTCAAAGTTTTTCAACCAAACTTTATTAAGTAAAAAAAAATGAACCAAGTGTGTGAACCCCAAAGATAACCTTTATTAACAACTGTCTTTAGTAACTGTATGACTTTATTAAAAAGCAAAATGAACAAGTAAAGTGTCTTTAAGCAATAGATAAAGGTGACATAGGTAAACAACTCAGTCTCTGGCACTATTTCTCAGTCACTCTGAGGCATGTCCATGTCTCAACTGTCAAGCAGACAGGGACTGTGGAGGTGGCTGTGGCTGAGTGCTGATCTGGAGGTGCCATTGGGGTGCCTGGCCCCAAGAGTACAAACAGGGGATGGTGTGTTCAGGAAGCTCCTCAGAGAGCTTGACTCAGTCCGTGAGGTTGAGAGGCCCTTCCTCAAGGACCTGGGATTTCA
This sequence comes from Laticauda laticaudata, assembly GCA_004320025.1. Taxonomy (NCBI): domain Eukaryota; kingdom Metazoa; phylum Chordata; class Lepidosauria; order Squamata; family Elapidae; genus Laticauda; species Laticauda laticaudata. The sequence continues at coordinate 34,210 of BHFT01028110.1, read as the reverse complement.
GACACAGTACTGAGACAGATTTCTGTATGGGCTTGGCTGTGGGGAGGAGGAAGGAGGAGTGTTAGTGGGCTGTCTGGTCTGCAGCTGGGTGAGGTGAGGCGTCTGGTGGCGTGCGATGTACCTGGCCTGGACTGGGAAGGGTTACCTCTGGGCTGTGGGAAGTCTGGTACTCGTAGCCTTGGTAGGTGAGGGCTGTTGAAGAAGCTGTGGAAAGGGCTGTTGACATCGCCTAGAGTGGAGGAGCAGTCCTGGACTGGTCGGTAGCAAGGTTCAGCTGGGCCTGGATGGTGTGCAGAAGTGCTGTGATCTTCTGCTTCAATCACCTGGTACTGGCCTCGGCATGTCCAATTGAGGATCTGGCTTCACGTACGTTGATGAAGGGCTTGCGGTTAGGAAGGATGGGCATATCGCTGTATGACAGCTGGCGAGAAGATCTGTTCTGGTGTTGATGGTGTCCCTGGTCTCCAGCAGGACAGTGTGGCTCTGGCCCTTCCAGTCTGGGCCTCTCTGCTAGCTTTCTGTGGAGGTGGAGCTGGGTGGGGGTGGGTTGGTCTCTGGCTGCTGCTTCTTCTTGCCTCCAATTGAGAGCAGGGGACCCTCCAAAGTCCTTGGGCATGGGAAGTGCAGCTGCGGGGGGGGGGGTCTCTGCGTGGGGCCCTCCAAAAGACACCTGCCTGGACACGGTAAGTTGTCTCCTGGCTGGAAGAGGAGTGGCTTGTCTGTAAGGCTGTCTGAGGAGAGGGTTGACAGAGGGGCTGCTCCTCAGCTGGTGGAACCCTCACCCTTCCAGGAGCTGCAGCTTTTTGGCATGACGTACGTCTGGGCAGAATTTCTTAGGTGCAGCTTGCATACCAGGTGTAATATGTGCTTCCACTATCCAGGAGCATCTGAAGTGTAGCCCAGGCTCCTCTGCTTGTCTCTCCATGCTGCCTGCTTTTCTTGATCGTCCGGATAGAGCTTGTTGGCCCTTTCTCCACAAGTACTCGTTTCTCCCTGCAGCCATTCCAGGCACTCCTCCTCATGGTCCTCGAAAATGGAGTACTGTTTCCTCTCTCCGCTTCTCCTTGCCTTGCCCTCTTCCTACTCTGGCAGGGGCTTCAGGCCTTCGCAGCAGGGCTTTGAGGGCTTTGGGGCTGTCCAGCCACAGCAGCAGCAGCACGCACGCACCAGCAGCAGCAGCAGGAGAGCACCAGACAGCACCAAGCAAGTAAGGAGAAGCACCAAGCAGCAGCAGAAGCACCAGCAGCTTCAGAGTCAGCACAAGGGGGTGGATGGTGGTTCTGTCCTTCCTGCCTGGCTGGCAGGAGTAGGCACAGGCTTCTCCTTCTCCCCATGGTGTTCTCTCAAGATGTCTCCTGGCAGGCAGGCTTCTTTCCTCTGAATGCTTGACTGCTTGCGAGCTGCATCCTTTTTATATCTGTGAGCTGACGCAATTCAATCTCCCCGCAATGCGCAGTGAATGCTTTGCATCTGCTTACGGCATCCGCTATGTATCCTATAGGTGTCCCCGTGATGCATCCGCGTCATCCACTATGCATCCGCTCCTTCCGCTAACGCGTCCGCTATCACTATTTCCCCCGGAAGCCTGCGGATGTGTTCATCCACTTCCATCCGCTAGGCTTCCTGCGAACAATCGTTTAACATCCTGAAACGTACACCCACTCCGTTCCTTTTTCCGTTGTTCTCCGTTCTGTTTATGCAAATTTTGGGGCACTTTTGAGAAGCGGATAACAATGGATGGACCACCCTGAAATTTGCTATCTGCTGTGTCCTTTTTGGCAGACATTTTGCATCCGTCGGCCCAGTTGTGACCTAGCCTTTAGTTCAAGTTGCTGATATCCTTGATTAGTTTCCATCCATTGCTTATTGTCCTGCCTGCGATGAATCTGCATACAGACAGAGGTTATACAACTTGCTTGTAATGTAACCGGAACAATCTGAACTGAACACACTCAAAACCGTAGAAATGGTGGTAGACTTTAGAAGAACCCCTCCCATATTACCACCTCTTACATTACTAAAAAACACCATATCAACAGCAGAGACTTAAAATTTCTAATGTTCCTTATATCAACATGACTAAAATGGACCACCTTACATAAAAAATGTCATCAAAAAAGCACCACAAAGAATATCTTTTTGGCCAACTTAAGAAGCTCAAACTGGCCAAGGAGCTGCTGATCCAGTTCTACAGAGAATGATTGAGTTCTTTCATCTGTCTGCACCTCTATAACTGTCTGGTTTGGTTCTGCAACCCAACAGGACAGACACAGATTTCAGAGGATAATTAGGACTACAGAAAAAGCAATGACTACCAACCTGCCTTCCATGGAGGACCTGCTTACTGCATGAGTCAAAAAGAGGGCTGTGAAAATATTTACAGACCCCTTACACCCCGGACATACACTGTTTCAACTCCTTCCCTCAAAACGAAGCTATAGAGCCCTGCTCACCAAAACAACTAGACACAAGGGGAGTTTTTTCCTGCATACCATCCCTCTGCTAAACAGATAATTCCCTCAACCCTGTTCAACTATTACAAAGTCTGTACTACTATTACTGTTAACCTTGTCATCACTCCTATCACCCATCCCCTCCCACTTGTGACTGTATGACTGTAACTTTGTCGCTGGTATAGTTATGATTTTTATTGACTGTTTCCTAGTATGATTGATTGCTTATTGTACCCAATGACTATCATTAAGTATCGTACATTATGATTCTCGACTCCTGATGAATTTATCTTTTCTTTTATTTATACTGAGAGTATTTATACCAAGACAAATTCCTTGTGTGTCCAATCACACTTGGCAAATAAAGAATTCTATTCTGTTCTATTCTATTCTATTCCTTCTGATGCTTTGGAGAATAAGTTGACCTCCTCCTCTTTTTGGCAGCTTCTCAAAAATTGGAAGATCGCTATCACGTCTACCCTAGTCCTCCTTTTCATTAGACTAGGCATACCCAGTTCCTTCAACCATTCTTCATATGTTTTATTCTCCAGTCCCCTAATCATCTCTTCTCTGTACTCTTTCTGGGGTCTCAACATCTTTTTTACATCGTGGTGACCAAAACTGGATGCAGATTTCCAAGTGTGGTCTTACTAAGGCCTTATAAAGTGGTACTAACATTTCACCTGATCTTGATTCTATGTCCCTGTTAATGCAGCCTAGGATTGTGTTGGCTTTTTTGGCTGTTGCTGCATATGGCTGGCTCATCTTTAAATGATTGTCCACTAGGACTCCAAGATCCCTCTCCCAGTTACTGCTATTGTGCAAGGTACCATCCAGTGGTGGGATTCAAATGTTTTTACTCCCAATTCTGTGGGCCTGGCTTTGGTGGGTATGGCTTGGTGGGTGTGGCAGGAGAAGGTTACTGTAAAATCTCCATTCCCTCCCCACTTCTGTGGGAAGGATACTGCAAAATCTCATTCATTTCTCCCCAACCCACTAACCTACTTTCCAGCTCCCTTCTCCTCTGCAGGGCAACCAAAGGAGACCCAGCTGATCATCTGGGACTCAATGGGAGGCAGAGAATAGATGAGGGCATGGCCAGTCAGAGGTGGGATTGGCCGGATCTCTGAACTGCTCAAAATTTCCTCTACGGGTTCTCCAGAACTGGTCAGAACCGGCTGAATCTCACCTCTGCTTCCTTGGGACTCAGTTTCCCTCTTGTGTCTTTTTCTTCTTAGAAACACAGCTTGCACAAGTGGCTCTATTGATGAAGGCAAGACTCTTGGACTGAATTTACAACCATTTCCAGATAACTTCCTGATGGATTAATTGCTATCTTAAACCAGATAAGCATTGCGGGGAATGCATCAGCCCACATTTTGGCTATGGAACAGGAATGGATTTTTAGTTAACTTTATTTTCTGCTACTGCACAAAAAGGCAACAAGGCACTGGAGATATTTCTTTGCCAAAGGGGAGAGTGGCAACTCTTTGCTACATCAAGATGGGCTTGCTGGCTTAGTGTCCATGTGACATTACTTCATTGCAGGTTTCTCATCAGAATTTGATGTTCTTGATGCCGAAGGATTTTCCTCATGATTATGGACTTAACATCTGCCACATTTTGTGGCTATGGGATGCCTCAAATCCATGTTTACTGTAAAGGGAACAATGCTCATCCCAAATTCTTTAGTGTTAACAAATCTAGCTGTTCTAAAGCCAGTATATTTTTTTGCAGTTTTAAATTAGCTCTGTAATAACATTGCATGCACAAGCTGTGGTTTTTTTCCACAGAAATTGTGATTGCATTTTAAATTGCAATTTAAAACAATTGCAGTTGTTTTATTAAACCGTTCCATTTAGTGTTTGTTCCTAGAGGCTGACTCTCATTCCCAAGGAAAATAAAGTGATTCTCTACTTGATTTTTGAGAGAGACCCCTCCTGAGGAAGTCCTTCAAAAGGTTGCAATTCGTATTGCATTCTTCACTTTCCGCTATTTATCTTGAGTGATATAATTTCCTGTCAGATTGCTGTTACATAGCAGAGAAAGAAGGACTTTTCTTTTAAATCTGTTATAATCAAGATGTCTCTTTCACACATAATTATAAAAGGCCAATACCATTAATGTTGAATTTCCCCTTTTAAATATAATTTTTCAATAAATAATATTATTAAAAAGTTAAAGACAAAATAATCTTGAGAAGGAAGGAAGGAAGGAGGGAAGGAAAGAAAGAAAGAAATGGATTGAGATAAATAAAAAACAAAGATGAAGGGAAGGGAAGGAAGTAAGTGGATAGGGAAGGGAAGGAAGTAGATGGATGAAGAAGGGAAGGGAAGGAAGTAAATGGATAGGGAAGGGAAGGGAAGGAAGTAGATGGATGAAGAAGGTAAGGGAAGGAAGTAGATGAAGAATGGATGGGAAGGGAGTAAATGGATGAAAAAGGGAAGGGGAGGAAGTAGATAGATGAAGAAGGGAAGGGAAAGGAATGGAAGTAAATGGATAAGGAAGGGAAGGGAAGGAAGTAAATGGATAGGGAAGGGAAGGGAAGGGAAGGGAAAGGTTTTCCTGAATTCTGAGAGACCCTATTGCAGCTCAAAATTCAGGAAAAGCAAAATAGTTTTTTTTAAAAAAACTCTCTCAACCTTTGCCCGGTTCAAAAAAAATGTCACAAACCTTAATCTTCACTAAGATATTTGGAAGCTTCTCTGCACAACAGAGTGCAGCAATGGCTACAGCATTCAAAACAAATCCTCCCAGTGTTTGTTCATGCAACCAGCATGGCAGGCTTGGGAATATGGGATTCACTGATGGATAGCTTTGCCAGGAGTAAGATATAACCAGGCTATCATCTGTCATCCTGGTCACAGGACAGGCTGAATAATCCCAGAGAGGGATTATTGTTTCTGTAACAATCCACCAGTGAAATTTAAGAGTGTTGGGTGGGGCTAATTTGAGTTGAGCTTTCAAAGGACTGTTGAGAAATTTATGACTTGCATGGGGGAGGGTGGGGTTATCCCTTTGTTTACCACGGAAACTGTCAAGAATTCTGGGCAGTTTATGATTATAAATCATCCCTCATAAATGATAGATGGAAGTTAACCATTAAAACTTCCATGGTAATAAGAAAGAAGGAGAACAGGAATACAAAGATGATTACCATGGAATCTTTCACATCCCCCTCAGTATATTTAGGCAAAGTAGCCATTGCCCAAATGTTACAGATGTGACTGGGGCAAGAAGCAACTTTAATGAAACAGAAAGGAAAAAAAAATAGAATGAGTTGCTGATGCTATTTAATGCCAGAAGGCATATAATGGTTGTAGGTTGGCTTGGAAAGGGATAGATTATGGGGAGCAGAATTATCAATGTAAATGCCCAGATGGAAAGAGCAATGATTGGTTGTATGGACTATCAATTTAGTGATGACTCCTAACCAATCACATCAATAGATTTTCACCATGACAAACTGCCCTTAATCTGGTCCTTCAGATCTTACAACAGGACATCCATCATCATGGGAACTTGAATCCATCAACCTGCTTGTTATTTGTGCTGGCTGTCTTCTTCTTTTTCTTCTTCTTTTTCCCCTTCTTTCTCTTCTTTCTCTGCTTCTTCTTCTCCTCCTTCTTTCTCTTCTCCTTGTCCTTCTTCTTCCTCCTCCTCTTCTCCTCCTCCTTCTCTTTCTCTTCTTTCTCTTCTTCTTTCTCTTCTCCTCCTCCTTCTTTCTCTTCTTTCTTCTCCTTCTTTCTCTTCTTTCTCCTTCTCCTCCTCCTCCTCCTCCTCCACCTCCTCCTCCTCCTCCTCCTCCTCTTCCCATTCCTATTTTCTACCAACTCAAGACTGGGCAGAAAGCAATGTGAGTTGGTGGTAAGAAAATGCCCTCACTTAACAAATGTCTCACTTAGCAACAGAAATTTTCAGCTTGGTTGTGGTTGTAAGTTGAGGGCCACCTGTACTGTATACCAGGGGGCCTCCCCTTGCTCTGTACAATTGAGTCAGTGTCTCCTAAGAAGAATTTTCCAAAACTAGAAAAGGTGTAAAACAAAAAAGAAGGCAATTAAAATGATCAGAGTTGCACCCCCCCATAAGAAAAATGACAGCAACTTGGCTTTCTTACTTAGTGAGGGTGAAGAGGAATCATATTGGAGTATCTAAAACCATTCAGGGCTGAGAAGGATGTTTCTGGTTCTCTTGTGGCATCAGAACTCCAGGCCATCGATTGAAAACAAATGCACAGAGATGCTGGTCACACAGTGAATTGTTAAATTGTCAGCAAAGTTTAACAGGAAGAGAGAGAAGGATGGTTGGAAAAGAGACTGAAGAGGTTAATAGAAAATCAGGCTATCAATATTCTTTTAACAATCCCATAATCCCATGCGGGGCAGAGTCTGGGCCACTGAATGGAGCTAGCAGAGTGTTTTTACTGGCCGGATGCCCTTTGTGTTGCCAGTGTGGAGTTTTTTTTCCCATCAGATATATTCTCATCATGCCCAGAGATAGAAATATCTGACTTTACATAGGATCAAACTCACAGCCTCCTGATTGTGAAGTGAGAGCACCACCCCTCAATCAAGCTATCAAGGAGGAGAATTGTATTGCCTCTGAATTGGAGGCAGCAGGCTTTGGAGATTGGTTGCTTTCCAATGGCAATGAAAGGAGCTCTTTTGGAGACTTTCACACAACTGCATTTTAATTTCCACTGGCTATACATCACCTTAACCTCGTTGCTCTGACCCAGCAGATTTTACACTCCCTTTTTCCCCTGCAAGGGGAACATTCTAATTTTGTTTACATTTTCTGAATGACAGAAGAGTTGGACTGAGCTGAACCAAGCTGTTCTTGAGGATGTGAGGCTGGATCCAATTCCTATTAAGCAGGGGAAGTGACAAGGTGTGAAAACGAGGGACACTTGCTTGCTTAATTACCTGAAGAAAACTAGCTGACAAAAACCTTTGGTGTGCGGTGTGTTTTTTTCCCACGTAAATCGTGAAGGTCATTTTCAAGGTCACACATCACTTCAGGATATTTGTGAGAACTCTCTTAACAGTTCTGTTTTGGGATGCATTATACTCCCCCAAATGAAGTTAAAATATTGTGCTGCTAAAAGTAATAATCTCATTTTTTTTTTTTGTCTACATCTTTCAGCGCTCTGTGTACAACAAAACAAATTCATTTTCTATAAACCGCCTTCTAGAAGGACTGGCAGTAGTTTGACTTAAATTAAAAATGACACGGGTGGAATCTTTCAGTCATGACTTCTTCACACCACAGTGGAAGTTTTTGATGTAGGATATGGTTAAAACTTGTTTTGATGTAGGACATGGTTGCATGCTTCTTCACAACCAATGTTGTTTCAATGTAATCTAGGGATGATCCAAACTATCGTCCGATAAGAACTGAATTAATGATTTCAGAAATACATCGAAGGATATGTCTGAAAAAGAAAAATTATACTTGCAAATACTTTTCACAGATTGCTGATTGCAGTGAAGAAATAATTGCTTCACAAGAAATCAAAACCTCTTTAATTCATGCAAGCATTACAGAGGGTTTTCAAGTGCAGTTCACTGGAGTTTATGTAGGCCTGAATGATAAAAGATCAGCCTAAAAGATAAAAAATTGTGTCTGGCAAAGGGAAGCTGAGTTCCCTTTCCACAATCTAAATTTCTACACAGGGTTTTTTTTTCCCAGTGGCCCAAAATTTTACGTGAATCACAGGCACCTTGTCACCATAAAATAAAATTCATCGGTTCTTAAATCACGACAATGGATGGGATGCTTCCTTCCAGTCTGTGGTTTTACTGTATGTTCTACCCATAAATCAGATAATTTCCCCCACAAACTTTTAATCCTTAAAAAAAAAAAAGATTTCAATGGTGTTTTGATAAAGAGTATGCTGGTTGCATTTCTTATAATGCACAGAATAGCCAGTACCTACTGAGGTTATATTTACATGGAAAGACTGTAAGTCTCATATGAGTTTGAATTTGGTCCAAAAATAAAAAAAATGTCTAATTGATCACTGCCTGGTAATATTTCCTTCCCTTGTATCCCCAATGTTGTTTTGTTGTTACTTGTTGGAAGTTTGCTAAGTAGCATTTCTAGTTGTACATTGCAGAGTGTCAGAAGGTATAATACTTTTAGGCTTTTATATCAGGTTCAAGAGATGTTCTTCTGCCCCAGGTGATTGGGACAAGGTAAAAGCATAAGTAAGACTTGTTTGTTTAAGATGTTTGTTAAGTGGATTTGGTCTTCTCCACTGGCTTGTTTCAGAATCAGAATAGAGCTGGAAGGGATCTTGGAGGTCTTCTAGTCCAGCCTCCTGCTCAGGCAGGAAACCCTGTACCATTTCATGGTTGTCCAATCTCTTCTTAAAATCCTCCAGTGATGGAGTACCCACAACTTCTGGTGGCAAGCTGTTCCACCAGTTCGTTGTCTCCATTCTTAGAAAGTCTCTCCTTAATTCTAGGTTGCTTGTCTCCTTGGTTAGTTTCCTTCTTGTCCTCCTTGTTCTGGACCTCACAACCATAAGCTGATTATAAAGCAGACAGATAACTCCACAAAGCATCCATATGAAGTCATTTTATTGATTCATCAGGCATCCTCAAGATAACTCACGGTTACGTTGAGATTCATCTCAATGTCCAACTCTTTGCATCACTGACTTTCTGGTGTAAAAGGATAGTTCTCTTTTCATTCCGATAATGGTGGAGCAAGAGGGTGAAGCAGCAGCATGATGCTGGGTTCAGGCAAGAGTGAAGTAACCTCTCCCAACCCACCAAGGGTCAATTCAGTGACCAATCAGGATTACAGATGTGGCCACATGACATGGACATTTCCCAGGATACCTTAACTACATTTACCATGATGCATTCCCTTAAGGGGACAGCTCCCAATTCCTAACTAACTATACCAATTCCCCATTAACTGTATACTGTCTGGACAGCACACTCCCCACCTGGAATTATAAATTCCACTACTAAATACTGGAACACTGCTATCATGTCACCCCTAGTCCTTCTTTTAGATTGGCCATGCCCAAATCCTGCAACCATTTTTCCTATGTTTTAGCCTCCAGGCCTTTAATCATCTTAGCTGCTTTTCCTTGCACTTTTTTCAAATTCTCAACATCTTTTTTGTAATGTGTGGTGGGCATTAATTGTTAAATATCTTGCAAACTCTACCTGAATCAAGTTGGGATGGTTGCAAGCACATATGCCTTGTGACTGACTGTTTTCCCAGAAACTATGAAATTTCACAAATAACTATTTCCTGAGATGAGATTGTCACAAGACAGGATAAGTAGTTCCTCAGTGCAAGGGAACCTTTGACCTTTGTTTTCCTAAGAACAGAAGGGCTGGCAAACACACATCTCAGCCAATCCCCTAGGCTATTTGGTTTATCATAACCCTCAGCTTGCCCAGAATACAAATATTATCAAGAAGTAATGCAAAATTGAGAAGAATTAAGTTTGCTGTCTTGACTTTGACTGAGGAAATGAGTGTTTACTCCACCTGGGAAAAGATAGAGACAGAGAATAGAGATGGAAGGGATTTTGGAGAGGTCTTTTAATCCAGCCCCCTGCTCAAGCATCTCAGACAAGTGATTGCCCAGTCTCTTCTAAAAAACTGCCAGTGATGGAGCACCCACAATTTTTGAAGGCAAAAATTCATGAAGGGAAATTCTGTTCCCCTGGTTAATTGTCCTCACTATTGGGAAGTTTCTGCTTAATTCCAGATGTTTCTGGTGCCATTAAGCACTCTAATTAGAAAACATTCACATCAACCAAAACTTAGGGATTTGTTAAGACCCATCATTAATGCTCTTAAAAAGTAGAGTCTGCTAAATGTGGGAAGAACTTCCCTGTATGTAGCCAATCTGATTGTTTAAAAATTGTCTTTCTTCTCCAGTAATGGGTAACCATTTAATCCATGAAATGGCTTTCCTTCTGGAGTTGTGGATACTACTCCATTGCTGGGAGTTTTTCAGAAGAGATTGGACAACCATTAGTTGGGCATGCCATAAGGTCTCCTGCCTTGGGCAGGAGGGTGCAGTAGAAGACCTTCAAGCTGGAGAAAGATATATGAAGCCCCTGCCAAGTTTCTAGCAGAATATGGCTAAACTGTTGTACATAGGGGTGGGCTGATGGGGGCTGGCAGGAACTCAGGAAAGCCCCCAATAACCTCAGAAAGACAAGCAGCCAGGGAAAACTCTTGGTAGGCTTAATTGAACTTCTGGGTGTTCAGCCAAGAGCATTTCACACCTGGTAACAGTGTGGCAAGTTAGATAAACAATCCACTCATCGCTTGGGAGGGAGAGCCATTGAGAAAATCAGGTAACATCGCCACTAGCCCCCCAGGGGATTAATTCCCAAGTAATAAGAATCACGTAACTCACCAGAAACTCCACTAAGATTCCCAAGGTCCCTCTCACGGTCACTTCCATTAAGCCTGATTTCACCCAGTCTTTTATTTAAGTATTAAATGCATGAAATAATAAACAACTTTTTGGTATATTATCTTTTTTATGTAATTAGGGCAGAGAAGCGACGTTGAGATGGTCACACCCACCCAATCACATGACCCCTAGCCACATCCACCTAGCCAGTCATTAGGGAAGAGAGCCCCTTTGCTAAAAAATTTGAAGCCCGCCCCTGGTTGTACAGCTTCCCGTGTCTAAGCTGATCTCATGAATCCTATTATTAAAGTTTCTCTTAGAGATAACTAGGGCTATTCAGGCTTTTGAAGGCTCTCGGCTCTTGTACTAGGTAGCTGCTGTTTTTGAGGGCCCAGGTAATTAAAAGGCAAATGCAGCTCTCAGGGCAGCAATCTCTTTTCCCCTCACAGATTCATGCAAAAGTCTGAAAAGCTGCTCTAATGAATAGCGGGAGATGGTGCTCATTGTGCGAGAGCAGAAGCATTTGTTCCAAATTGGGTTTGAGGGATGTGCATTCCTATCAAGAGCAACTTCTTTTGATTTGCTGCAAATCACAGGCCTGTGGTCATGATAGGCAGACACTGAAAAAATGGACAGCGGTAATAAGAGGGACGAGCTGCCAGGTGTGGATTTGATGGCATTCTTTGGGATAAAATAAAGCGGTAAAATATATTGATTTTAGGGTAGAAGTTAGAGGAAGGAAAAACAATGAACAATCTTATTAAAAACAGGGATGGCATATAACTATCATCATTTTAAGTACTAAAAATATGAATGAACTAAACATAAAGAATGGGAATTGTACTGTATGGGAACTTAATCATAGTACTATTAGAGTTGTTAACTTATGTGTTATTATATTATTAGTATTAGTAAATGGGACAATATTTTTTATAGTATTAGCTATGTTTTTTGTGGTTTTGTAAATAATATATACCCAGTAAAATGTTGTATTCAAAAAATGTTTAGGAATAAAATCTAAAAATAAAGAAATATTTTTTTAAAAAAGGAGGATTTTCACCTGAACAAAAGTAGCATCGGAATCCTTTTGGGGCAACTGTCTTAGCAAATCACTCTTACTGGCAGTTTCTTGGATTTGCTCAAATGAACCCAGGACGAATATGGTGATGTAGACTCTTTCTTTGCTGCTGCAGACTGAAGTGTCCTCAGCAACTCTGGTTCTGCTCTATGCTTAAGAATTCCAACTTTAATTCCCACTCTGCTTTCAGATACACAACACGCATTGCGACAATCCAAAACATCAAAGTTCAACCCACTGAAATCTGAGGACAAAAGTCAGGGACAGGCAAAGCACATCAATTCAACGCAGAAGATAGCAATAGCAATAACCCTTAAACTTATATACCGCTTCACGGTGCTTATATGGCTCTCTCTAAGAGGTTTACAGAGTCAGCCTCTTGCCCCCAACAATCTGGGTCCTTATTTTATCCACCTCGGAAGGATGGAAGGCTAAGTCAACCTTGAGCTGGTAAGAATCAAACTGTGGCAGTTGGCAGAGTTAGCCTGCAATACTGCATTCTAACCACTGAGAAAGAAGGGACTAGCAATAGCCCTTAGACTTATATACCACTTCATAATGCTTTACAGCCCTCTCTAAGTGGTTTACAGAGTCAGCCTCTTGCCCCCAACAATCTGGGTCCTCATTTTACCCACCTCGGAAGGATGGAAGGCTGAGTCAACCTTGAGCCAGTCAGGATCAAACTGCTGGCAGTGGGCAGAATTAGTCTGCAATGCAGCACTCTAACCACTGCACAACTAAGGAAGGAAGCAAGGAAGGAAGGAAAGAAAGAGGAAGGAAGGAAGGAAGGAAAGGAAGGAAGGAGGGAAGGAAGGAAGGAAGGAAGGAAGGAGGGAGGGAGGGAGGGAAGGAAGGAAGGAAGGAAGGAAGGAAGCAAGCAAGCAAGCAAGCAAGCAAACAAGCAAGCAAGCAATAGCAATAGCACTCAGAATTATATACAATTTCATGGTGTTCTACAGCCTTCTCTAAGAGGTTTACAGAGTCAAGCTCTTATCCCCAACAATCTGGATTTTCATTTTACCAATCTCAGAAGGACAAGAAGACTGAGTCAACCTTGAGCCGGTCAGGATTGTACTCCTGGCAGTTGGCAGAGTTTGCCCACAATACTGCATTCTGACCACTGTGCCACCAGGGTTACTTATAAGATTAAAAGAGGAGGCAAAAGAGGGGAGAGGGAGGAGGAGAGCAATAGCACTCAGACTTATATAGTGCTACATGGTGCTTTCTAGCCCTCTCTAAGTGGTGTACATAGTCAGCCTTTGGCCCCCAACAATCTGTGTCCCCATTTTACCAACCTCAGAAGGCGGAGTCAATCTTGAGCGGGTCAGGATCGGACTCCTGGCAGTGAGCGGTGAGTAGCCTGCAGTACTACATTCTGACTACTGTACCACTATGGCTCTAGAAGATGCTGCCAGGGTCCTTTCTGAGGCAATATGGCTACTGGCTTCTATTAGGAACTCTTTTCTTATTCTGTTCTGAATCAACTGGACTAGTGTGAGAAAGACCAAAGACTTTGAGTCTGGATTGAAAGCCTCAGCCATGGTTTATTGAATTGGGATAAATGCCTTGCTCCAAACTGAGGTTTAATCACCATGTGTAAGAAACAGAAAGAATGAAACGAGTCAGGAGTGGTGATTACCATTTTAACAGTCCTCTTTCTGATTGTTTCTTCTGTAAGTGTTATTTCCTTGAAACAGCCGATAAGCTAAGCGAGGAGTTCCAATTCAGAATAATTATAGGCGGTGAAAGGAAGGAAATGTTAACTTGCCTGGGACATTGAATGAGGTTTTGTTTCCATCTGGCTTGAAATAAAGACTCCCGAGTTGTTAATCCAAGCGCTTAGCCCCTTAGCTACTCCACTTTTAAATTACTCATTCAGTTCCTTCACTTAGCAGGAATTGAGTCTGCAATGAGAGTATAATTCAGCTGCTAATCACTGAGGTGATTTATTGGTTCTAGATTAGTGAGTTCCAGGACTTCCTGAATGGGCTTAATAAATTGGGGTTTTTCCCCCTCCCTCTTTCTGCTGTAGATTATCCACTTGTTAAATAATAACCTATGTTGCACCAGCTTCAATAGCAACTACATCTGAAATCATTAGAAACAGAATAAATTGTAGTCTGCTCCCCCATGCCTTTGAAGATCACATTTTGAGAGTCTATTTGGTTCTTTTTTCTTTGCTCTTCTTTTAGCGCCGGTAGTTTTCATGCTGTATTCCTACTGCAAAAGAAACCCATTATGGTTATGCTGTAATTTCATCCAAATATTAGTTCATGATTTCTCATTTGGGTTGAAGGTGCAGCTTTCTGTGGGGTTCTTTCCATTGGAAAATTATTTTTAAGAACGTATTATTTATTCCTATCACAGAATGCATGGTGCAGTAAATCCATTCCTATCAAGTCACAGGAACCTACAATTTGCATCTGCTCCAGCTAATAATTCCTTTTGATTAGCGGTGGTAATGCAAGCAAGATTGTTAATTTTCTTTGCCAAGTTGATAGTCAATCAGCAAGAATCCTTGAAACTTTCTCTCTTATCCGTACTTCTCACAATGCTTTGCTTTTCCTCTTTAATAAAACAATACCAATGGTAGATCTCTGATGCATGAGGGCTGTCATCAATAATTTAAAGATACTCAATATTGGTAAGCTTGGTGTCTAGGTAAATGTTTTTTTTTAAAAAAGGATAGGGACACTATTGCTCAACTGCAGTGAACATAGCTAAAGTTGTGCAAAACACCCCATCTCCAACAATCAAACCTTCTGGAGAACATCAGAATGTGGTTTTTTTTTAACCCCTTCTGTATATTTTCCTGAAAATCCAGATGTGTTTGAGTCTGGAAGTGTTGGCTGAAGAGAGTTCATATACTGATTTCCATTCCTATACTGATTAAAACTTAGCCTGTGTTTGTACAGTCTGGTCAGAGATGCTATGCTGAAGTTCTCTCCAGGCTTCAGTCACTGGAGGAGAAACTAACTACATTTACAATCCTAAAAACTGACTTAGTCTGTACAAAGGTCAACTTTCTACATACTAAACCATGGAGAAAAGAATGTGAACTCCTTCCAGGTTTCTCAGTAGCTTTGAGAAGACACTTAGAAGGCATTTCTGCCAAGCATTGGTTACACTGGGTTTCCAGTTTCCTCCAGGATGAATTTTAATATAACTGTTTCTGCTGTTGGGTTTTATGCATGGCTAGGATTCAAATCTTTGGTTGATGTGGTATAAATCTTTGCACCCTCTGGATTCTGTGGTAGGAGTTACACTACTCAGGCACAACACAACGCCTAAAAGTGTGACATGGAAACTATATTTGGTTGTCTCTTAGCCTAGCAGCTGTTATAAGGCCTCCTGGGTTATCCATCTCCCCAACATCTGTCCCTTCAACTGAAGGTCAGACCCATCGAAAGTCAGACTCTCCATGTCACATTTTTCAATGTTCTTCTGAATATTTAATCAGGCACGTGAGATTGCTTGGAGGGCTTCACCAGGCCACTGCAGCTGATGGCGGTATAATTTACCTTAAGCTGCAGTGTGGAAATGAATACAGGAGTGAATTCAAGGACGTAGGAGTAAGAAAAGATGTTCACGTTCTTAGCCAGTTGCAAGACATGAACTAGCAGAGAGAAATTTTGTATTTCAGAATCTTCCTCTCTCCCTCCCTCCCTGCCTCCTTTCTCCTTCCTTCCCTCCCTCCCTCGTTTCTTCCTTCTCTCCTTCCTTCCCTCCCTCCCTTCTCCTTCCTCCCTCTCTTCCTCCTTCCCTCCCTCCTTTCTCCTTACTTCTCTTCTTCCCTCCCTCCCTTTCTCCTTCCTTCTCTCCTTCCCTCCCTCTCTTCTCCTTCCTCCTTCCCTCCCTCCTTTTTCCTTCCCTTCCTCCCTCCCTTCTCCCTCCCTCTCTTCCTCCCTTCCTCCCTCCTTTCTCCTTCCTTCTCTCCTTCCCTCTCTCCCCCACTTCCTTTGCAACAAATCACAATTTTTCAATAATCCTTACATATTGCTAATACATCTGTTTTTGCATGGTGTTTGATATCACAATGAGATTATATGAAACCTCCTCTTCTGCAATGTTAGCCAGCAATATCTTAAATACTATCCAGACTATATTATCAGAGACAGACAGACAGACAGACAGACAGACAGACAGACAGACAGACAGACAGACAGACAGACAGACAGACAGACAGATAGATATAGACAGATTCCAGCTGAATGGGGCCATAAATGTCTCTTAAGATAATCAGTTGGGAAAGAAAGTCCTATGGAATTTGACAACACAATCATCCCTTGTTTAGGATAAAACTACTTTTTTCCCAGAGGGAGTGAAATACATTTGATGTGCTTACAGCTTCTGAGCCTCTACGCATTTTATTGATGCTTTAAGCTTTTAGCTGGCCAACTAGGACTGTAGAAGACAAAATTTGCTATGAAACTATAATGTCCTTCAAAGAACAAAAGCAGTAACAACAATAATTAAAATAACGCAAACCAATTAAGCAACAGCACAAATAGGTTAAAGTTATATGGAGAGATCAAGCTTGGCAGCTGTTGAACAGTTATGTCGCTAATAAATCAGATTAGTTGTACCTTCTGCTTCCTATTATTATTTCTATAGATTGCAACCATACAACAATTATGATACATTTGAGGTATCCCAGAAATCAGCAAAGTTTGGGCAGGATACAGTGGCATCCTTGTGCGGNCCATACAACAATTATGATACATTTGAGGTATCCCAGAAATCAGCAAAGTTTGGGCAGGATACAGTGGCATCCTTGTGCGGAAAAATGGTGTTGAAAATGGTTTTGGTTGCATCTGGGACAGTTTCTCTTTTTTTAAAAAAAATATTGATTTATTAAAAAGAGAGAGAGAGAGAGAGAGAGAGAAACCCTATTCCAGATGCAGCCAAAAACATTTTCAACTCTTAAATGAGAAATAAGGTACAAAAAGTGAAAAAAAGTGAAAAATTATCATCAGTATCATGCCATACAAGTTGTTAAATTTAGAGTTACTTTTCTGCAGACTTTTTATATAGTACTCACGACTCAGCCAATTTGGAGGACCAAATTGGGTTTTGTTTCTGCTTATGCAAGAGGCCACAAATATGCATTTACTCTTGTAAAACCTTTGACAGTTCTCTACACAGAAAGGCTCTCCAAGCAGCTTATGAATCATCCAACCAGACAAAACCTCTTTTCTGAGATTTGGCATTCTCAGGGACGTGACAGGAAAAGGAGAATGTTGAAGGAGGAGGGAAGGAGAAAAAGAGAAGAAATAGAAGACCAATAATAATCACCCATCCTTCTCGGTCTGCATCAGACTTCAAGAAGCACTGAGGAGGCAGTGGGAAGATGGGAGAAGTGAATGGGTAGGCAGCGCCCAACGTGCCTACTAGATTAGAATGGCCACCTTGTGTTCCATCACCTGAAGCAGGTGGAAGGGAATTTGTTTTGGTGGAAGTTGAAAATCAGCTGATATTAGCAGACTTATTACTGCAGATTTCTAGACGATTGTGTACAAAATACATGGTGTAGAAATAGGAGCGGTGGAAGTTCTTTATCTTTTACAGTTGAGTTAGGACATAGAATAATAGAGTTGGAAGGGTCCTTGGATGTCTACTAGTCCACCCCCTGCTCAAGCAGGAGATCCTATGCCATTTCAGACAAATGGCTGTCCATTCTCTTCTTAAAAGTCTACAGTGATGAAGCTCCCATAACTTCTGAAGGCAAGCCCATCCACTGATAGATTGTTCTCATTGTGAGGAAATTTCACCTTAGTTCTAGGTTGTTTCTCTCTCTTTTTATGTGTATGGCATGATGGAAATCTGGAATTTCAGAGTCATTGTTGTCCTTGATCTCCAGATTGTGACTCAGCTTCTGGTGAAATGGGATGAGATCCCGAAGAGTTGAAACACCTTTCAGTGGGAGATGGCTGGATGCTTATATACAGTTAAATTAGAGATCTCCAACTGTACAGATTTGAATAAACCACACATTCCACTTGGAAGGGACCTTGGAGGTCTTCTAGTCCAACCCTTGCTCAAGCAGGAAACGCTATATCATTCCAGACAAATGGCTGTCCAATCTCTTCTTGAAAAATGTCTAGTGTTGGAACACCCACAACTTCTAGAAGGCAAGTTGTTCCACTGGTTGATTGTTTTCACTGTCAGAAAGTTCCTCCTTAATTGCAGGTTGCTTCTCTCCTTAATTAGTTTTTATCCATTATTTCTTGTCCTGCCTTCTGGTGCTTTGGAGAATAATTTGATCCCCCTCCTCTTTGTGGCAGCCCTCATGGTAGTGGAAGACCACTATCATGTCACCCCAGTCCTTCTCTTCATTAAACCCAACCTGCTCACCTCTGCTGATGTATTTATTTACTTGCCACAGTTAAACAAATAAACAAAGTAGCAGAGATAAAGATGCCAAATAAATAAACTGATGAATTGTTCTAACTGTTAGGAAATTACTCTCCTTAGTTCTAAGTTGCTTCTCTCCTTGATGAGTTTCCATCCTTATTGCTTCTTGTCCTGCCTTCAGGAGCTTTGGAGAATAGCTTGACTCCCTCTTCTTTGGGGCAACCCCTGAGACACTGGAATACTGCTATCGTGTCACCCCTAGTCCTTCTTTTCACTAAATCAAACATACCAAATTCTAGCAACCATTCTTTATAAGTTTTAGCTTCCAGTCCCCTAATCCACTTTGTTGCTCTTTTCTGCACTCTTTCCAGCTCTGCTTTTCTTCTTGTACCACAATGGTTTACAAATCGATATCTTGTGTTCACCGATAAATTCTTGGCTTCATGTTCTGCATCATTACAGGTTCGTCCTTGTTTGTTCCTCTTTATTTTTGTTTACAGCCCTTGATTTTAAAAGTAATTAAGTTTCCCCCATTCTCTTGATGCATCAATTGTTCTATTGTGCTGGATGAGGTCTTGTTCTCCAGGGGATTCGTATCATTCTGAGGTCCAGCATTCTGGAGCATTTATATTGGTGGTTTTTTTAAAAAAAATTATGAATGGGGGTATTAAAAAAGCTAATTTGATTCACATCAACTCAACTGCCATTTATAATTAATTTATTTCTCTGCCCTGAAAATGTTGCTGCCAGTTTTAGCATGTGGTCATTCTGTGTGACTCCACTTCTTGTTAAGATAGAAGTGTAAATACACAAGGAGAGGCATTTATTTGGGGCAACTGGACAGTTTTACTTCTTCACATTGTGGAAGTTTGAAAATTATTGCTTTACAGTGCAGTGCATTTTGACGTAAACCTGAGTTCAGTGCAACAGGCATGTTAAATGATTCTAGGCCAGGCCTGGTAAGCTCATAATCCTTTATAAAAAGATTTGGTAGGGGGGTAATATAAAATAAAAATTCCACAAAAGCCATTTAAACTTTTGCAGGAAAGACAGGATAAAATCCAATCACATTTTCAAAGTCTCCTTCAAGTTAAAAGCTGACTTCTGATGATTTCTGGTAATTTTATGTATGCGCAATAAGTTCCTGTGATGCCATATGGATGAATGCCCTTTCCTACATACTAAAGAACCAGAGCTGTTCCCAGAATTCTGCAGGTGCCGGCTGGGGAATTCTGGGAGCTGAAGTCCACCTGCCTTAAATTGTCAAAGTTGAGGAACGCTGTTCTAGGTTGGGTAATAGGAAAAGCTTGACACACAGTTGATGGGGAGATTTTCCCTCAACCCAACCTGCCCAACAGGGATCCAACTTGAAAAAAACCTTCCTAATTACATCCTAATTACTCCCCAAAGCAATTGGCCTCTAAAGGCAGGCTGCCAGATCTGCGCTCCAAAACTCTGGGGAACCACTAGAAGGTGGCAATCTATCATCTGTAAACCTATCATCTGTCAATCTATTTTCATCTGTCAATCTATCATCTATCAGTCTGTCTGTCAATCTATCATCTATCTCTATCTTTCTCTATGTCTCTATCTTTATATCTTTCTCTATTATCTATCTATTATCTATCTATCTATCTATCTCTATCTTTGTCTTTATCTTTATCTATCTCTATCGCTATTATCTATCTATATCTATATCTATCTTTATCTCGATCTCCATCTATATCTCTATCTATCTATCATCTGTCATCTATCTATCATCTCTATCTATCTATCTATCTCTCTGTCTATCTATCTATCTCTTATCTAACCTTCCATCTATCCATCTATCCATCCATCTATCCATCCATCTATATCAATCAACTGGTAGCCTTAAAACTAAATGCAGGTATATTTATGTGATCCGGGGAGGTTGGCCCTGACTATATCTCTAAGCTTGTCTGACCTGCCCTAATCCTACCTGACATTTCCTTTCCAGCAGAGCCTTTCGCCACCCCCAATCCAAAACAGAGAGTCCGAGCCCTTACTTATTCCACAAGTTGACAACGACACTCCCTCCCCAAAGAAGAAGTGCTTGGCTTTGGTGCAGTCTAATAAGCTTTTCGCATCTTTGGCTCCATGATCGCCTTCCACAACTGGGGGATCAAAGACACACCCACACGCCCAAAATCTCTCCCTCCTCATTTGCTCAGAGTGGGGGGTCGTCTCCCTTCGCCTCTTGAGCCGGCGCTTCCTTCCTCTTGCAAGTCGGGGACTCTCCAGTCTAGCTGACTGGCTTGCTCTCCTCCTTCCATCCCTCCCTCCATCCCTCCATCCCTCCATTGGCGGCGTCGGCGTCCTCCCTTTAAGCTCCCGGCTCATTCACTGAGAGGGGAGACTTTCCCTGGGCAGAGTTGGGTTTGCAGACGCCTCGGGGCGTCCGGAGGGTTAAGCTGGAGTCGCTGGAAAGGAGGCAGCCGGAGAAACGGTCCTGACGCGCTCCCCGCGTGGGTGGGTGGGAGACCTAACACGCGTCCGTAGCAGCCGGCTGCCTCTTGGCAGGGTGGCCGGAACGCGGTGCCTCTCTCCCTTGCCCGCCTTTGGCCTTCTTCCCTCACCCCCCCCCCCCACTCCTCGCCCNCCCCCCCCCCCCAACTCCTCGCCCATCCCTTGCAAGAGAGCTACTTGGGGGTTGCTCTGCCTCCCCCTCCCCGTCCCGGGTTTGGCCAGGCAGCTTCGGAAGAGGCGAAGTGGAGGCCAACTTGGCCGTGTGAACGCTCCTCCTCCTGGTCAGCCAAAGGGGGAGATTTGGGTTCGCCTAAAATGAGCGGATGCCGCAAACGGTGCAAACGAGAAATCTTGAAATTTGCCCAGTATCTCTTCAGGGTGGTTACCGGGACCCTCCATACAGGTAAGCTCACCTGGGGGTTCTTTGCGGGCGGGTGGAAAAGGACTTGACTTCCAGCTGCCTTACATTTCTTTCACAATTTTATTGCTTTCCATGGTTATGTTTCAGAGGTCCTTCTCCACCCTTAAGGTGAAGGGGGGGGGGAGAATTCGCCTCCTTATCAAAAATGATGCCACCTACAAATTACGCCCAAGCAGAAAAACCAGGTGGAATTAAGTTAGAATCCATTAAGGGATTCTTGCTCAAAGGGCGGTTCGATATGTTTTCATCCGCGTTTGGACCCAGGGCGTCTGAATAGGTTGTTCCGGCATACTTTACTTTCTTTGCTTAGTTATAACGTCTGAACAGGTTTGCGCTCTCTTAGTTGGCATGCAGAGATTTGTCTCAGAGGAAACTTCACATCAACGCTGGGTGTTCGGGAATTGTCTGAGGGAGAAGTAGTGAGATAGTAGTAGAATTTGCAGCCTGTGTGTTTTTTCCCCTCTAATTTCTCTCCCAAATGCAGAATCCTTGAAACTGGATGCTTGAAAGAAGTTGCTCTCTCTCTCTCTCTCTCTCTCTGTGTGTGTGAGAGAGAGAGCGAGAGAGCGAGCACGTATGTGTGCACACACAAAACACGGATTAATCCCTAGTGTAAGGTGGGTGAGAAGAACAGTGCAGGAAAACCGGTTGGTGGGTTGATCTTATTTTAAGAAGAAAATCTGGGCTTTCGAATAGAAGCAGGCTGTTATTGGAAAGAAAGAATACTTTAGGTGAGAAGTTTCTTGGGTGAAAACTCCAGGTAGTAATCCTAAACGAAGTTAACCTATGAATTGCTTTTTTCAAGACAATGTTTTTCCTTGTTAAAAAATGTCCGTTAATGAATGTGCTGGTAGGAACCATCGTTGCATCTCTATATAGATGGGTTAATGGAAGGCAGCTATAGCTATATAGGGGCTGCAAAGGGTTTGTACATAAATATTATGCAAAAATCAGGAAATAGGATACTGTAATTAAAAGCCTGGGTACGCACTGAGAGAAATGAGCTGGTCTCAGCATTAACTCTTGGCTACTTACTAACCCCTGAAGGTTTTCATACGCTGATGTGTGTTGTCCATTGTTTGTCTCAAGTTTTGACAGGGAAGTCTACATCTCCCAGATCCCAGACGGGTTATTTTGTTGCTTTATTTATTGACATTTACGTGAATTTTACATTACCGTTACCGTATTCAAGCAGTCTAGCTGCCAATCTTAATCCTTTCCCTCTTTTGCCACACCATGGTTTGTAGTGCGGGCAAGCATTTTAGCATTCTCCCTTGTTTTCTTATTTATTTGGGGAATTTACCTCTGCTGTTGATTTCCCAAAAGGTAACTGAACATTTTATAAGCAAAATAATGCTTATTATTAAAAAAGACCAGAGATCTTCCACACACAGGCCAAGAGCTTCTCCAAAGAGTTCATGGACTTCCCACTTCTACTAAGTCTTTTTCAGCTTCTGAATCAACCCTGTAGTTTGACCAAGGTGACCATTAAATTGGCTTAACTTTCTTTAGCTGCTGTCTCTGATTTTTCTTCCTGTGGCCCTCATGCTTCCCACATCTTCCTTTCCCTGTGCTACCGTATCTGTGAATGGGGATAATCTAACTAGAGTTAATACCTTCATTTGAATGGAAAAGAATTAGTCACAAATGAAATCCTCTCATTATGAGAATTCTCTTCCATTTAAACCAATAAATTGAGCTTGATTCTCCCACTAAAAGTCAGCAGGGATTTAAAATAATTTACTTTTGAATGTGGAAGCCCGTTTTTGAAAGAGTTGATGGTCGGTGAAAGAATTTTTAAACACAGGAGCTTGGAACATCCATTCTTTTGACCTTACATGCTGTTCTTCTCAATTTCAATTTGTCGAGTTTTACAAATCCCAGTCTGACTCGCTTGACTTGACCCTCGCTTGAGCGAGGGGTGAACGGGCTACATCTCCCTAACTTTGAACTGCCAACCAATCAATATTGAGATTATCTCACAATGCCAGAGAGGTCCAGCAGCAAGATATACTCCCCTCTGTTCATCCATGAAGTAGACTGGATGACCAGTTTCAGATCAGCATCAGAAAATTCAGAAAATTTCTCCTTATTTGCACCAAGACAAATTCCTTGTGTGTCCAATCACACTTGGCCAATAAAGAATTCTATTCTATTCTGTTCTGTTCTGTTCTGTTCTATTCTATTCTATTCTATTCTATTCTATTCTATTCTATTCTATTCTATTCTATTCTACTCTACTCTACTCTACTCTACTCTACTCTACTCTACTCTTATTTCCAGATTGAATCTCTCCTCATTCCATTTCCATCCATTGTTCCTTGTCTGGCCTTCTGGCCTTGGAAAATAGCTTGACTCCCTCCTCTGTGTGGCAGACCCTCAAATATTGGGACACTGCTCTCCTGTCTCCCCTGGTCCTTTTCTTCACTAGACTAGCCCTGTCCAGTTCCTGCAACTGTTCATCATATGTATTAGCCTCCAGTCCCCTCATCATCCTGGTTGCTCTTCTCTGCACTCTTTCTAGAGTCTCAACATCTTTTTTATAGCATGGTGACCAAAACTGGATGCAGTACTCTAGGTGTGGCCTTACAAAGGCTTTATTGAATATCTCAAAGAGTAAAGCCAAGATATTTTTTGCTGCATTAAGCTTTCAGGAGGAAAGAATACAGATGTAATGAATGATGCAGGTAGCAAAATCACCCTTTGATACCAAGCATCTATCAAACTCTGTAAAACTCAACATTCTGCTCCCCATGTTTGACCAGAGCCAGGAGTATAAAGACCATAACTTTGCTGGGTGTGTAAATCTTCCCTGTGTGGGAGAGACATGTGGACTCACCATATGTTCAACATTTGAAGATTCCACGCAGTGCCTGCTTGGACCATTAACCATCCCAGTTTCCAGCTGTCTGGTTCCAGGTGATTCAGTTGTAGGATAGTAAAGTGGGTGATATCCTAGTGAAGGATTTTATAAAAGGCAAAAGCTTTCCCCATTTTCTGATCTTTTAATCAGGTTGTAACCATGATTAATAAAGATGGGCAGAGCTGTTGTTTTGCTTCAGCCTGACCTTTCTTTACATCTGTCCCCTTGGTCCCCCCTCTCCCCTTGGAAGAAGCAATCTTCTCTGATATGGAATAGAATAACACAGTTGGAAGGGACCTTGGAGGTCTTCTAGTCCAACCCCCTGCTCAGGCAGGAAACCTTATCCCATTTCAGACAAACAGTTGTCCAATCTCTTCTTAAAAACCTCCAGTGATGGAGCACCCACAGCTTCTGGTGACAAGCTGTTCCACTGATCAATTTTTCTAACTATCAGGAAATTTCTCCTTCATTCCAGGTTCCTTCTCTCCTTGATGAATTTACATCTGTTGCTTCTTGTCTTGCCCTCAGATGCTTTGGAGAATGGGTCAACTCCCTCTGCTTTGGGGCAGCCCCTGAGATATATCTTCTGGCTCGTCCAGTTTTGCAAAATGACAGAGCCAGAATGTCAGCTCTGGATAAAACTTCAGGAAAAGAACAAGCTATTATTCTCCTTTTCCTTCTCCCTCCCCCCCTCTCTCTTTCCCTCCCTCCTTCCCCCCCCCTCACATACACACATTCTGAGTTTGCCTTGCAAAACAAAAAGACAGAGGGTAGGAGATAGCCATCATCTGTTCTGAATGATCAAGGTTTGCCAAGATGGGTTGGCCAACCTGGGTACAAAGGCAGATGTTTTCTCCAATAGAGTGGTGTAGCTCACATCAAACTTCCCAAATAACTTTCTGGATTCTTGTACTTGGGTGGTGGTGATCAAAAGTTGATTTTCTAAAAAAATCAGGAAAGAAAGAGGGACAGGTGAATTATCTTACCTGATATTTTTGCCAGATCGCCTGGTTGCACAATGGTTAGAATGCAGCATTGCAGTCTAATTCTGCCCACTGCCAGGAGTTTGATCCTGACTGGCTCAAGGTCAACTCAGCCTTCCGTCATTCCAGGGTGGGTAAATGACCCCCAGATGGCTGGGGTGGCAAGAAGCTGACTCTGTAAACTGCTTAGAGAGGCTGTAAACAGGTGGGATTCTACCAGTTCGCACCTATTTGCTACAACCGGTTGTTAACATTCCAAGCAGTTCGGAGAACCGGTTGTTAGAAGAAATTATTGGCCTAATCCTGTAAGGAAGGCAGGAAGGAAACATTCTGGTGTTGCTTACAGAAACTGCCTCTCTGTTAACCCTTATTACATTCTTAGCAGGACTAGACTTCCTGTCTCAGGAACTTCTCCGGAGTTTTTCCCCCCTCCTTTGCTAGTACGTTGCTTGTGTGGAGTGACCATTCAATGTTTTACAGTGGCATTGAAAAAAGTGACTTATGGCCATTTTTCACACTTACGACTGTTGCAGCATCCCCACAATCATGAGAGGCCAGGCGAGGAGATGCATGCCTCAGTGTGAGTGATATTGAGTTGGCCACACTCAGTCAATAACATGCCCACCAAGCCATGCCCACCAACTTAGCCATGCCCACAGAACCAGTTGTTAAAAAATTTGAATTCCACCCCTGGCTGTAAAAGCACGGTGAAGCGGAATATAAGTCTAAGGGCTATTCCTCTGCTATTGCTAGCTTCTGTGTTTAGTCTAGGTGAACAGTTTCCTGACTCTGAACTGCTTGTAGACACGATCCTTTTAAGAAAATGCCCCTTTTCACCTATATAGTTCTGGAACTTGTACCTTTCCAAGGACCATATTCATTCTCCTCCCCCTTTCACACCAAAACAACTGTAGAAAGTTTCTTGCCAGAACTCTGAATTCTCATATTCTTCCCTCCAGCCTCAGAATTCACATTTATTTTATAATATTGCCATTTCCTGCTCAGCTGGAGAGGAATTTTCTTCTCCTACCTGTTAACACCTGGCTGGTTGTGAGCCTCCCTTGTGCTGTAATCTGAATGGAGGTCCAGCAAATTGGAAGTGGCTGGCAGAGAAAGATCACATGTGACATGTGGCATCCATGCAATTCAGGTTAATTCCAGAAAAACCCAACTTCAATTAAAAACTCAGAGACAGGCATTTTCTCAAAGTTTCCTTTTATTAGAGTAGTTATACTGGCACATCTGGGAAAACCTGAATCTGAGAGTCCTGGGTTTTCCTTCAATAATTAAAAAATACAAGTCCACCCCTTGCATCTCTCATGGCATCACATGCCCCAATCACCATCCTTCACAACTTGAGATGTCCCTTCAACCAGGTGCAGGAATAACATGACCTTGACTTAGAAGAAGAATGCTATTATGTCTAACCACATACACTCCACGAAATTCCCCCCTCCCAACTTCCCAAACTCAAGAATGTAGCAGTGTGGAGGCTTCGAGTAGTACTATGGCTTCTAAAGCTGACAATCAGAACTATGTCACACTGTAACTTGTGGGACTCATTCCCCACTGGCTTTGTTTGACTTGGGCAGGGAGCACTAAACATGAGAGGTGATTGCAGGGGGACATCATCCATTTTCATGAACCCAGAGACCCCAAAGTTTGTTCTGCTTGTGCATCCTGCAAGTGGGAAGGAAGGTGTGTTGGAGGACTGAAGGGTGCAGAGAAAGGAATAGATTAGGGGCTGAATATATTCAGCTTTAAATGTTATTACAGACATATTAAGGAAAGAGCTAATGCCTAATCAATAGAATAACAAAATAACAGAGGTGGGAGGGACCTTTTGCTCACCCTGTCCCATTTCAGACAAATGGCTGTCCAGTCTCTTCTTAAAAGCCTCCAGTGATGAAACATCCATAACTTCTGAAGGCAACTTCTGTTCCACTGGTTAATTGTCCTCGCTGTTTAAGGAAGTTTCTCCTTAATTCCAGGTTGCTTCTCTCCTTGGTTAGTTTCCATCCGTTGCTTTTCATCCTGCCTTTGGTGCTTTGGAGAGTAAGTTGACCCCCATCTTCTTTGTGGCAGCTCCTCAAATACTGGAACAATATCTAAATGTTCTTCATCTCTTTCCAAATAACTTTTGAGGTATCTTAGGGTGCCGATCCAAGGGGCAGGGAGTTTGTCTTCTTCTTTGCTATTTAATTACTGCGTTTGCTATAAAAGGAGTGGGAATGATGGAGGTAAAATCTGATCACAGCATTGCTTATTAGTAGAGCAAATTTTTATGCCCTGTTCCCAAAATAAATTCTGGCAGATTAAAATTAGTTCTCATCAAAATGCTCCTTTGGTTTCCGAAAAACAAATGGTGAGGAAAGCCAAACAATCATGAGAACTGTGTGTTTCATCCTTGTTTTAGCTCCCTTTAAACACACACAGACACAAACAAACAAACATATGACATACTGTATATAGTCTCTCTCATACATACACACACACACATACACACACACCAAGGGTGGGATGCAAATATTTTTACTACTAGTTTTGTGTGGCTAGGTGGGAGTGGCTAGGTGGGAGTGGCTAGGTGGGCATGGCCATGTGACTGGGTGGGCATGGCTTCTTCTTTTTGGGGGGATGCAGCATACACATACACCCTCGTGCTCCATTTTTTTTTGCTCCTGGGCCTCAGGGAAGCCGCCTGGGTGAAGAGAGGGGGATCCTGACACCGCTGATTGTTGGAACAGCTGATCATCAAGAGGAAACAAAATTATTGGTTTGGCTGAATGGTAGCATTTTTTTACTATTAGTTCACTCGAACTGGGCCAAACCGGTAAAATCCCACCACTTATACACACACATACATACATACACATGTATATGCATTGCGTGTTTATAACAAAAGTAAAAGGATTGTTCTTTTAAAGTACTGACTTACTCACTTACTGAATATTATAAGCAAATATTATAAGGATATTGTAGCAATATTCCAATATTTGAGGGGCTGCCCCAAAGAAGAAGAAGTCAACCAAAGCAACAGAAAAAAGGACAGGAAACAAGGAGCAGAAGCTAATCAAGGAGATAAGCAACCTAGAACTAAGGAGGAGTTTCCTAACAGTCAGGACAATTAACCAAGTGGAACAGAAGTTGCCACCGGAAGTTGTGGCTGCTCCATCACTGGAGGCTTTTAAGAAGAGGCCGGACAAGCATTTGTCTGAAATGGTGAAGAGTCCCCTGCTCATGCAAGGAGTTGGCCTAGATGACCTCCCAGGCCTCTGTTATTCTAAATCTATATTTCTAGTATCCTAATTTTTAAAAGAATCTGATTTTTCTGTCTCAAGAATTCCCTGTCAGGATGATGAAAAGAAATAATAAAATCTTAAAACAGTGCTGTTTCTCACCTCTTACGCCATTCTGGTGATGTGACTTCAACCAGGGGTGGGCTTCAAAGTTTTTAGCAAGAGGCTCTCTGCCCTAATGACTGGCTGGGTGGGAGTGGTTGGATGGTCTTGTGACTGATTGTGCGTGGCCAACTTGATGTCACTTCTTTGCCCTAATTACTGAAAAAAAGATAATACACCAAAAAGTTGTTTACTATTTCGTGCATTTAATACTTCAATAAAAAGACTGGATGAAACCATGCTTAATAGCAGTGACTGTGAGAGGGACCTTGGACTCTTAGCAGAGTTTCTGGTAAATTATGTGATTCTTATTACTTAGGAATTAATCCCCTCGGAGGCTAGTGGCTTTGTTATTTGATTTTCTCCATGGCTCTCCCTCACAAATGCTGAGTGGATTGTTTATCTAGCTTGCCACACTTTTACTAGGTGTGAAATGCTCTTGGCTGAATGCCCAAAAGTTCAATTAAGCCTATGAAGAGCTTTCCCTGGCTGTTTGTCCTTCTGACCTTACTGTGGGCTCTCTGAGCCCAGCAGAGTCTTAGTTAGGGGCTCTCCTGAGCCCCTGACAGCCCCCATCAGCCCACCCCTGGACTTCTCATTCCCAATTCCACCCTGAAGAAGGGACCCCTCAGTTCCTCAAACTCTCCTGTCCCCTTACTCTCAATATTAAACCCTTCTCCCATTTTAAGTAATTGGTTCTTACTGACAAGGATTTTCAGAACGGAAAGACTTTCCATGAAATAATAATGCTGAAATGTTCTAGAATAACAGATTAAAAATAATTTCCCCCAATTTTTTAAAGGTATTTCAGTTAACCCCCCCCCAAAAAAAAAACCTCCACATCATCCAGCAGAATTTTTAATCTGTAAAATGAATAAATGCTTCATTAGCCCCACATTACTTCTCTGTGTGAGTTTTCTTGTTATTCTGGCAATAAATCTTCAGTAGGGGAAGGAAGGATCGTGCTCCAAATAATTTTTCATTTGAGCGCACGAAAAATACGTGTCTTTCTGGGTCATGCTGCATGGCTTCCAACGATTCTGTCCTTTTTAGGTGAAATGGTATTTTGCACAGTGTTCCAAAGTACATCCACATAAAGAGCTGTGAGACATTTAAACATCCGTTTTTCTTTTTTCTTCTTTCCCCCAATTTATGGGGGGAGAGAGATATTGGTAACAGTCAGTTATTGATTGGGGGAAATAGATAAAACTCTTTTGAATTCTCAGATGATAAAGAAGAGTTGAGAGATGGGATGTTTGCCGAAGTGAAAAGTAACCCAATTATTTATTTAGCATATTAAGCGACTGGTGTGTGTGTGTGTGTATCCATATTTACTCTAATTGGCCTTGTTGCCTTACTTCTGCTTCATTCTTGGACTAATGACATCCAGGCCACCACATCAAAGATCCTATAGAGCAGTGTCTCCAAATTTGGCAACTTTAAGACTTGTGGACTTCAACTCCAGTACTGGCTGGGGGAATTCTGGGAGTTGAAGTCCCCAAGTAGAATAACAGAGTTGGAAGGGACCTTGGAGGTCTTGTAGTCCAACCCCTGCTCAGGCAGGAAACCTTATGCAATTTCAGACAAGTGGTTGTCCAATCTCTTCTTAAAAGCCTCCAGTGATGAAGCACCCACAACTTCTGAAGACAACTTCTGTTCCACTGGTTAATTGTCCTCACTGCTAGGAAGTTTCTCCTTAATTCCAGGTTGCTTCTCTCCTTGGTGAGTTTCCACCCATTACTTCTTCTCCTGCCTTCAGGTGCTTTGGAGAATAGCTTGACTCTCTCTTTTTTGTGGCAGCCCCTGAGATACTGGAAGACTCTGCTATCATGCCACCCCTAGTCTTTTTTTTCATTAAACTAGACATACCCAATTCCAGCAAATCCTAATTTGAATCAAAGAAAACATTTGGTTTAAAATATTTATTTACCACAGTTTTTTCCAAGAGAGAAACTCCCAGTGAGAATTAAAATGAATTGGTATCTAAATCCAAAAAGTCTTCTGGTGGCAAGCCATTCCACTGGGTAATTGTCTTCACTTTTTCTTTATTTCTAGGTTGTTTCTCTCCTTGATTGGTTTCCATCCCAAGTCTTAAAGTTGCCAAGTTTGGAGACCTAGCTATAAAGGAAGAAATAAGTAATGAGGCGGAAAAGTGCGGATGTAAAACACAGCTGACTGCCTTATTCTGCTTCCATATTTTTAATTAAACACCAGAGTCCATACAATTAGTATGCTGCTCTTAGGAGTTCCATACATGAAGTCTGGGGAAGATGAAGAAAAAACAGCTTGCATTTCTCACATCACCTCCTCAGTCTCTCCCTGTTTTCTCTGCCTTGTTTGCATATTTGATAATCCCATTTCATAACTGTAAATCCAAGTCATTCAGGGGTGGGATTCTACCGGTTCGGAATGGTTCTATAGAACCGATTGTTATGATTCTGCGCAGAAATGGTAAATCATGCCCCTGGCTAGCCCTGCCCACTTCTGCCTGCCCCTCCCTGTGCAGTCAGTCCTGCGCAACATCACATGCATACCCAGTCACTCCTTAAGATGCTTCATTTTTTCTCCGTCCCAACGATCAGCTGTTCCTATGATCAGCTGTGCTGGAATTCCCCTTGCTTACTTACTGCTTCACCCAGTAGGCTTCCCTGAGGCCCTGGAAGGCAAAAAAAATGGAGGGGGGGCTCACCAAACCCCCCAGATTCTGTTTTTTTCCTTCCTGAGTCCTAGGGAAGCCTTTTGGGAGCAAAAATGCCCCCAGAAGGCTTCCCTGAGGCCCCGAAGGCCCAAAAATGGGAGGGGGGTGCTGCAAAAAAAAATAGGAAGCCACACCCACCCAGTCACATGGCCATGGCCATCTAGCCATGCTCACCTAGCCACACTCACAGAACCAGTTGTTAAAAAACTTGAATCCCACCCCTGTAGTCATTTATAAGTATGTTTGAACAATATAGCATCTCAGAAGGCTCCCTGTGGCCCAGGACTCTAGGCTTCCAACCTGGAGTCAGTGACGTATAAGGTACAATTTGCTCAACCAGCTCTGCTTCTCTCTAACAATAGCACCATAGATGCCACCTTCTGTACTAGAGTCTCATGGGAGATTTCACTTAAGTCAAAGAATACTATGTCTACCACAATCTGTTTAGTCTACTGAGAAGGGGTATCAGGTGAATTTGGTACAACTGTTTCTTAATAAAAACGCTAGCTGTAGGACTGGTGGTGTTACCTAGTTTGGGTAATGAAGAAATGGCAAGAGAAGAAGAACCAAGCTCAGAGATCACCTCAAGTGGTCTGTCTTCTTTGCAGCTCTTCTAGAGTCCTTTTCCTAAGTCCCAAAAGCTTGCAAACGCTGCTCTTCCAGATTCTGTGTTCCTCAACCACAGTAACTTTTAAAATGCCTGCATAGCTGGGGAATTCTGACAGTTGAAATCCGTACGTCTTGGCATGGATTGTGTATTTCTCAACCTTGTCCTCCATATGACAAGGTTGAGGAACAGTGGACTAGAGACATCAATAGTGGTGAGAGTCCAGAACTTGTTCTTCAACTTCTTCTTGACACGTTTTTCTTTGGTCGTCTTTCTCCATCTGATCATCTTCTGGGGGAGTCTTATTGCTGTATCTCTTCAAAAGCATTTTCTGACAATTTCCTTAATAACCTGTCTTCGTTTGTCCCAGGATAGCAACCAGTCTGCCCTTTTAGCAGAAATGCTGGTTGAACCTTTTAGCCTGGAGAGCCAACATGGATCTTTTGGTCAGGTCATGAGAGCAATGCCCTACAACTTGTTCCTGTGATGCCCCACCAGCAATTAAACAGTGACAGATTCCCTCTTGAGTCTTGACCTCTCCTCTGCTAAGCACCTGTTTGCTTCCTGTGTGAGCTCCCTGGGATTTAAAAAGAAAAGGCAACCCACAACCTAACAATGCAGTGATTTCAAGGGCAACCCAGCTAAGCTGGAAATAAATCATCCCAGGTCTCTTAACAATGCTGACAGTTTGGAACAGGCAGATCTGGAGCTAATTTCAAAAGGGTGCTCCTGATTTTTTTTATTTCTTCACACACACAAACACACACACACACACACTTATATATCTCAATGGCAACTTTTTTCATCTTTGAAGGGGAAAAAATGCATTTGGCCATCTTTTGTGTGTGTTTTGTTTCTCTTCTGCAGCAAAGAGAGAAGGTGAAGCCAATTGCTTTGTGTGTGTGTGTGTGTGTGTGTGTGTGTGTGTGTGTGTGTGTAAATGATGTGCCTTTAATATTGCTGACTCAATTTAGCATCCACCCTATCTTAGTTTGGACATTGTGGGTTTCTTGTTTATTAGCAGGCTTCTTACACAGCTAACTTTTCCGGCGAGGTAAGATAAATTGCTCGGTTACAAACAAGACACAATTATCCTTAAAGGATCACGGTTGATTTCATAATTTAATTAAGGTTTTGTAATGAGATAATTGAAAAATTTGTATGGCCAGGTGGCTTTCAATAATTTTATGGCAAACAAATGATATATGCACTGAAGGTTTTATGTAGATTTTTTGGGGGGGACAAAGCAGTGTAGATCAATATGTTTGAATGGGCATTGTTCCTGAGAACACACTTGAGATTTGATCAGTAATTTATCATACTCCTCCACACCAGAGGAGAATCTGAAATGAATTCAAGTTTGCAATATTTTTGAGGTCAGAAACATCTTACCCTCTTCTAGAAATACATCCCAGTTTTTGAACATTCCTGCTTTCCTCATCAATGAACCATTTTAAAAAATATTTCAAATATTTGCATGACATTATTTCCAATTGTTGGGTCAATCTGTATGGGATTGCAGATCTCCCCCCAATTTTTTTTTTTTACTTTTAATGACTCCATAATCCCTTACATCAGGGTGCAGTCAGAGCAACTGAATGGAGCTGAGTGTTTCTTGGCCGGATGCCCTTCTTGTTGCCAATGCGGAGTTTTGTTCAGCAGATATATTCTCATTGTGCCCAGAGACAGAAATATCTGCCTCTAACTAGGATCAATCTAATTCCGATCAATTTTGTTCAGGTGAAGAGAGGCAAGTCAAAACCAGGTGGCTTGGTTGAGGGATCACTAATGGTCAGGCCACAAGAAGACACCTTGGACCATGTCCAAGTGTGTTACTTTTTTATTGTCCACTCAGGAGCAGGGAAAGGTGCTACATTAAGTTGTCGTGCTTCAAATGCCTTGTGCATGGTGCAGTCCTGATCAAGAAGTGGAAGTTAGTAGGTGATGGGAAAGACTAGTTAAATGAAATTCCCAATTACAGAATCTTCATCCTCATCCGTAGCTCCAGGAATCAATCCCTAAGGTTTGGGCTGCTGAAGCACACTCTCTAGATCTGGAATCCAGTTGCTTCCTGAATTGCAACCAGTGCCAACATTCTCCATTAAAAGAGAGTTGGGAAAGCTACCTTATATCTGGATTGTCCAGTTTCCATTATATAATCCCACTACCTTCCGTTATAGTTCTTCTTTATATAGTTCCATTTTATTGTCCATTTAAATGATAAAATATTAAAGCTGTTACAATGTTTTATTTTGTAACTGGCCCCTAATTCACAAAGTAAGAAAAAATATTTCCCAATTAAAATATAAAAACAATTATTATTATTTTTTTACTAAACACACATTTCCTCCAACTACTCAGATTTGGTATCGTTCGACTGTAAGAAATCCTACAGTAGCTGTTTATTCATCAGATAATTTGCCTCTGCGCAACAATTTTATGCTTCTTACCCTTCTCTCACAAACGATAAG
>BHFT01028109.1:0-74903 GCA_004320025.1 Laticauda laticaudata | reverse complement strand
ATGGGATAAAAAGTGAGCATGAATTCGAATTTATGTCTATTTTAAAAGATGTAACCCGGGAAGCCGCTTTCCAGAAAGAAGTTTTATGTTTTTATGTTTTGTGTTTTGCTTGTGTATATTTGGTAATATACACAATAATATATTAGGTAAAATATACCAAATATTGCTATGATTATTGGAAGAATGCAGCAAATATTGAATAACCAAAAAATGAAGAATTATATGCTGATATAGATATGTATTATCTTTTAGATCATTAGATCATGTAAATTTGATTAGTATTTTTTATTTGTATTAATATTACTTTTCTACTAAAATGAATGACACTCAGACACCACACTATCCATGAAATGATATTGATGTATGCTTAAAAATAAACTTTACAGCAAAAACACAAAACACAGTGTCCTATCCAGGATAAGGGAATTCTTCAAGTATACTATTACAGTAACTGCTTCCAGAGGAAGCGCACAGAGAGGTATATGGAAAGAGAATTGTGAGATTTGGCCTTCTCTTAGGGAAAGGAAGAAATGTTGAAGCTCTAGCCCAGCTCTGCACATATCAAGAATCGAGAGAAGACCAGGAAAGAAAAAAAGGATTAGAAGTCACTCTCTGTGGGATGTGTTCACATTTGGGAATAGGCTGTCATCTTCCAAACAGCACCTGCTAACCATAACCTTGCATACATAGCCTGAGAAAGTTACTGAGTGACCTAAGCCCCATGGGACAGTAAAGAATTCATAGTTTGAATTCACAGTTTGAAAACAGCGATGAGAATCACCCTCTGCCCTAACACACCTTACACTGTGCTTGGTTCTCCCCCCTCCCCCATCTCTTGTAGTTTACCACACTAAATCATAAATGTTCTCATTTGGGCTTAGATTACTGTGTGAATCCTGCCATTGCTTACTCAGTTTACACAGTTTGAACAAGTCATGACTTGGTATAATGTGTGGGTGCCATAGTAACCAACTAGAACAACATAAAAATGCTTAGAATAATTGTGCTGAACACATCAGGCTGACAATAGTAAATCTCAGCAAGAAGAGAGTATTTCCATATTCCCTATAAATTTAGATTTACAAACTGCAAATCTCTAAAATACTGATACTCCTAGTTCTACAAGAACTTTTTTTGCAGTACTTGCTTTATTTTACGTAGTACAAATTTGTTTTATGTACTATAAATAAATAGAACATATTTATAAATAAAACCTTATAGGATGATAAATATAAAAATAAATAAAATAGTCTAAAGGCAGGAGTTTCCAATATGGAAATAAATTCTTAGAATTATACGTTAAGACATACAGCTGTTTTTCTAAAACTTGCTAATTCCTTAGCATAAATTATGTCTCGCGCCTTTCTTTCTGCTTGCCTGTTTTCAGTTTTAAACAGTCTAGTCTTAAACTGATCAGCTTCAAAGATAACTGAAACATCATTTGCAAAAATTCATCTAATGAAAATAATAATCTAAAAAACCCTCTGCATTTGTGCTTATTGTGTACAGTCAGCTAAGTCTGTTGTGGTCTGTGGGTGGCAATTTTATCTTCTAGCTAGCTTCTTCACCAGTAGAGTCACGCTGTCGCATCCTGAATGCCAGGTTAGAGGCTGTATCTGCTGCATGTTTTCTGGCATGCACATTTCAGTTGCTGCTACTGCTACTGCTACTGCTGCTGCTGCTGCTGCTGCTGCTGCCAGGACTGGTTGTATGTGTAGATGTGTGGGTGGGTGTAGTTACGAGGCCCACTGGACTCAAATGAAATAAAATCTTTATAAGGAACATGAGGATGGTGGGATACAAACAACTGATAAATTAAAAAAATATTAAAACAAACAATACAAAAATATAGATGACAGATAGATAGATAGATAGATAGATAGATAGATAGATAGATAGATAGATAGATGGATGATAGAGGTAGTACTGTACATTTAGGTTGTGTAATTAATTATGTAATATATACAAGAAAAAATATAACTATATATAGAAAGAGATATAAACATTAAATAAATATTTTTTAAAATAGCAATATTGTATTTAATATTAATCTTTTGCCAAGGCCACAGGGGACATTCCCTTAACCAGAGAGGAGCCTCAGACAGGTGCTAATTGTTTTATTTAAAACATTGAAATGATGTTTTGCTCCCTTCCCTTTTGCTTCTTTGTTTTCAGATATCTTTATTTTTATTCTAGCTAGGAGGCTTCAGATCTGGGTCTCTGAAAGATCCTCACTGTTACCTCTACTCTCAGTTGCAACAGTTCTCAGCTGCACACACATATCGGCATTAGATGGCGGGCTGTTCCAGGCATTTTGATGCTAGGTGATTTGGCCTATTTGGACATAGCAGCTATTCACTCAGAAGACTAAGCATCCAGAGCCAGTACTATCTTTGTGCTCATCTGAATAATTAACAGATTAATAGAGTTGGAAGAGATCCTGTAGGTCATCTCATGCATCCCCTGCCTAAACAGGAGACCCTACACCATTTCTGACAGACGGCAGTCCAGTCTCTTCTTAAAAGCTTCCAGTAATGAAGCTCCCAAAACTTCTGAAAACAAGCTGTTCCATTGGTTGATTGTTCTCATTGTCAGAAAATTCCTCCTTATTTCCAGGTCTCCTTGATCAGTTTTCATCCATTATTCCTTGTCTGGCCTTCAGGTGCTTTGAAAACAGGTTGGCTCCCTCTCTGTGACAGCCCCTCAAATATTGGAATGCTGCTGTCATGTCTCCCCTGATCCTTCTCTTAACTAGACTAGACATGCCCAGTTCCTGCAATCATTCATCGTATGTTTTAGCCTCCAGTTTCCTAATTATCTTGGTTGTTCTTCTCTGTACTTTTTCTAGAGTCTCAACATTTTTTTATAGTGTGGTGGTCAAAACTGGATGCAGTACTCTAGGTGTGATCTTGCTAAGGCCTTATAGAGTGGTATTAGTCCCTCACTTGATCTTGATAGAATCCCTCTGTTAATGCAATTGACGATTGCATTGGCTTTTTTTGGCTGACGCCACACACTGTTGGCTCATATTTAATAGTTTGACCACTAAGACTTCAAGATCCTTTTACAGTTACTACTATTCAGCCTGGTATCACCCAGTCTATATGTGCACTGTTGCTTTTTCTTGCCTAAGTGCAAGACTTTACTTTTCTCTACATTGAATTTCATTTTGTTAGATAGGGTGCAGTGTTCAAGTCTGTCAAGATCCATCTGGATCTTGAGCCTATCATCTAGAGTGTTGCTATTCCTGCCAGCTTCGTATATCATCCGTAAATTTTGTAAGTTCCCCTTCTACTCCATCATCTTAGTCATTTATGAAGATATTGAAGAGTACTGGGCCTAAGACAGAACATTGTGCTTACTTCCCTCCATGTAGATGTAGTACCATTAAGGACTACATATTGAGTATGGTTTGTCA
This sequence comes from Laticauda laticaudata, assembly GCA_004320025.1. NCBI lineage: Eukaryota > Metazoa > Chordata > Lepidosauria > Squamata > Elapidae > Laticauda > Laticauda laticaudata. Next base: position 71,485 of record BHFT01028109.1, on the reverse strand, counting down.
GCCAGTTACAAATCTATCTGATGGTGATGCTATCTATCCCACTTTTTTCTAGCCTATCAAGAAGAAGGTTGGTATCAAGACTTCGTCTTTGCAGATTCTGGCTATCTGCTGATATTCTGCCTTAGTTATATGTCCCTCTTTCCATTTTTTGTCCTTGTCCTTTTTGTCTTTCAGTTTATCAGAAAGATATTTGTGCAGCCATGCTGGTTTCTTCTTGGATTTCTTGTTTTTCTTTTTCAGTGGTATTGTGCTAGACTGGGCTTTTATGATCATATTTTTTCAGTTTCCCAAGCTTCTTGTGTTGTTTTCTACTTTGGTATCTGGCAACAACTCTGAGAATGCAGAAAGAGAGCAACTGGAATCACTTAGTAAGTTAATCAATAATGCAGTTTGGACATTTCACATGATAGGTGTCAGTTAGTAGGACACCATAATCCTAGGGCAATCTTTTCTGGCATGTTACCTTCCAAATACATTTTTAATTCTCAAAATTGTAATCAAACTGGGAAAATTCAATAGACTTGAATTTGATTAAGAAACTCAGTTATTTCAGAAGGTAGTTTATTAGTCTTCAGATGTCTGCATCAGAATGGTAAAATCACAGGTGCCAAAATGGATCACCAAGCTTGCCTTACCATGAGACACCAATTGAGCCTCACCTTCATTCTCTTGGTTACACATACATGATGATACAGAAGCAAAAAAAAAAAAACTTTCATTGATAGAAGGCCCCTCTTCTCTGATGGACTCTTGGGGTATCAATCATCCCTTAAACTGAATAAGATTTTTGACTGAACCTGGCATATACTTGCCTTAAACACATTTTGTCATTAACTTTTCTTTACTTAATAGAAAATATGGTAGGAAAGTAGAGAAGGTTAGATGCATCCTTTTGTTTACCATAGATACTTTAGATACTTTCAACTAACTTGGTCACTTCTGTTCTACTTTACTCCTCCATAAACTAGCTAAAAGGCACCTGGATCTTTGGGAAATTTTACTTTGCATCTAACTCCAACATGAATACTGTCCATTTTTTTCATTCTGATTCTCAGAGGGGCACATTTGAAAAATCCAAAGGTTCCAGAGTTACCAAGGAGCATATTACTGCAGTCTAAGTATGAATAGAGCAAGATTAACATGGCAGTGTTGTGGTCTGTGTGGGAACCATCATTCATGTACATCAGAGGTGGGGAACTGTGGCCCCTTTATGATTTGTGGATTTCAACTTCCTGAATTCCTGAACCAGCCATGTGAGCTCAGGAGTTGAAGTCTACCAGTCATAAAAGGGTCATAGTTCCCCACCTCTGATACTAGCTGAGGCATCATATTTTATGAGCTTGTCTAGCATGTTTTCACTTTCTGACAAATCAATTGAAACCGAAAACACCATTAAAACAATGTAACTTAATACATTTGCAAGGTACAAGGAAATCAAACAAAATGATATTTTTGCAAAGGAACATAAATCCAATTTTTGTTAAGCATTACAGTATTGATTAGCATTGCATCAATTGCCTAAAATGGTTTTCAAATTATTTTCTCATCTCTAAATATTTGTACCATTTGATCAGAGATTTTACAATAATAGTCATTACAATTAAAAACTAACCTGTAACAAACTTAACAATTGTTGATAAGAAAGCCAAATAAGCCTGGACAGTGGACATTGAAGTGTCTGGAGACAGCAGAATAGAAAAGACCTGGAGAAAAATCACAAAATACAAAGACCTGCAAATGGAAGTAAAACGACTGTGTCAAAAGAAAGCAAAGACAGTGCCAATAGTAATAGGTGCCTTGGGTTCAATCCCAAAGCACACGGAGATCACTTGAACACCATTGGTTTTGACAAAATCACCATGTCAACTGGCCAAAGGCAGCTTTACTTGGAAATGCCTTACATCATGCATTAATACCTCTAATACCCTCTAGCAAGAATAACACCTGCATGTTGCAGATCCTTGGGAAGGACTTAATTAAAATAGACAGACATACTTTAACTACACCAGTTTTAATTATTTAATTAATAATTTAACGATTAGTTGATAATTATTTTTATAATTATTATAACTATTAGTTAATAATTTAACTATTAACTATTTTACTGTGTTTTTTTACTTGCTGTCTTATAACAGGTTTTCTTTTTGTGGTTTGAGCAGGTCAATGACTGTAAAGTAATGACTAAAGTAATATCACTGCTGCTATGCTCTTGGGTAGCTAAGAATACAAATCAGTAAAAATGATTTGTGTAATAACCCAGACAACGAACAAAGGTACCAGACTAAAAGAGCAGCAGCCCAAACAAAAAGTAAAAATTAGTGTAACTTAAAATTGCTAAAACAAATCATGTTTATGAGCTGCTGACATTATATTCTGCTTGGTATTTCACTTAAGTACAGTAAGTAGGGTGCCAAGCAGGTCACCTCATTTCTGAAGGAAATAAGTAAAACCAGAAAGAGCACAACTGGGATTCATGCAAAAGAGGACTAATGAATAATATCACTTTGGTAGTCACTGCAACACAGGCACAGAACTCATCTCGCTGGGCGGCTATGTCATTTCCCCTCACTGTACACCCACTTTAGGTCTGACCTCCCTCTCCTCTACATTTGCAAATTGACATCAGCAATAGGATGGAAAAGATTTGTTCTGCGGAGTGGCTTGTGCTGAACTTGCTCTCAGTCACAGCCCAGGAAAGTGCGGGGGAAAGTTTCACCGGCAACCCAACTGGCCTACCTGTCATAATACTTTCCGTTTGATACACTACCTGCTATTAGAACAAATTGACAACACTCACCATTTATTCTCTGTCATTTACTTAGAAAAAAAACCCCATGAAAATAGGTCACTCTGTCATTCTGTCCCCTTCCTGAAAATTATGGTTATTTAGCTTACAGACAAATGTTTACTACATAAAAAGTCTTTAAAGGTAGAAGGAAAAAATGATTTATCCTCCAACAGCATTCTGCAACAACTATTTAGAGAAAATGTGCTACCCAAAAGCAAGAATGAAATAACGTCTCCTTCAATCCCTGGGGGCTTATTGGAAAATTTTTTGGCAACAGTATGATAGCGGTTTACCATTGGCTTCTTCTAGGATTTTCTGTTTTGATTTCACAGTGTAACCTGCAACCCTGAATCTTCCCCATCTGTATGTTGTACAGCCCAACAAAAATATTTCTGGTTTTAGATCAATGTTACTTTATCATTTTTTCTAACTATGTATGTATTTTTGTCCAATATTTTTTTATCTTTGGACATGTCTACCACATATGATAGTACAAACCTGATATATCTGATTACATTGCCAACATTTGACAGACATGTTTTCAAACATCTTTGCCAGTCTTGTTGGTGGTAAGTGCCACCTATAAAACATTTTATATAGATTTTCCTTATAAACAGTTGACATTGTTAATTTATAATTTCTATCCCACAATTTCTGCCATTTATCCAACTCTATACCTATTGTTCAGTTTCTGTAGATGCTAGTATTGGCTAGCAACAAAATAGTGTTGGCTTAAAAAAAAACCCCACCATGGTTTCTTGAATTTTAAAGGAGAAATGGATGCCATGCTGAACATGCTAATATCATCTTCATGAAAAGCAAATAAGGAAGCTTACAAAGACTGAGAGAGAGTAATTGGCCCAAAGTCACTGGCTAAAGCAGTACTGGAACTCATGATGTTCTGCTTTCTATCCTGCTGCCTTAACCGTTAGATCAAATTGACTATGGTTTTTAAATTACACAGATTAATTGTACAGATCATACATGTGTGCTAGCTTTCTAAATGGTTAAAAAAACCAATATACTATAATTACTGAATATATAGCACACTGCCCATCATATTCCTGAAAACTGTTCAGGTGAACTCACAAAGCATGCTATTATCTTGCATAACATCTATATTTTATTCAAACAAATCATTTGGTTCAGAAACGCTGTGGATTCCCCTTCATGTCCCCTTGAACGTGAATGTGTATAACTACAAGGAAATAGTTAAAAGAGAAAAAAAAAACCCCACAAGTGCCCAGAACCACAAGTGGAAATCTATCTCTGCATTGCAGTGGAAAAAGATGTCTGAGATTCTGGAGACAATATAAAAGGTGATGCTATTGCAGTCATGGACAGGGTTTGAACTACTAATCTCACTGGTAGAGCATCAAGCAAGTCGAGATAATAACAACACGAAGGGTAGTTATGACATCCAAAAGATTGCCCTTATTGGTGAGTGCACTGTTTATTGCTGTTAAAAACTATTCTTTTGTCCTTGTATTTTTATCTCCAGAGATCTAACATTTGATACACATACTTGTTCTGTCTTTGTAATTTCTTTAATCATTTTTTCATGCTCACGTTATAGCTATTGCAATCTTTTCTCATAAATGAAAATCCTCCAATCCATTTGATACAAAAAATGAAAACCATTGGTTATTGAAAAAAGACTGGTTTTTCCCCCCTATATAACTATACATTTCTGACAGTTGCGATAACATTGAAAGATGATTTGTACTTGATTTTCTTTTTGTCACTTAATCATTTGATTTGTATCCCACTTTTCATTCAGGAGTTCAGATTGGTATCTGTTGTGGTCCCACTCCTAACTTTCCCAAAATAATTACCCCATGAGGTTCCATAGGTATTGGTGGGTTGCAACCTGAGTTTCCACACTCTTAATTGTACACCTTAACCACAATACCACATTGGCTGTCATAAACAATTCTAAATACAGTTCAGCATTTCAGTTAATTTTGAGCTGTGGTGCTCCTCAATTTGCACATTGATTACTGCTTCCAGCTACTATTTTAATGCTTGAGTTCTAAATTCCAATATTAAAGGAGCACAAACTACTAAGGGTGGACATCTTTTACACAAGAAATGACACTTTACCCTTACCTATGCCTGATACATCCATGGATTCTTTTACAGCTTGTTCTGCTGATACTGGTACTTGCAGTGGGGAATTTAGCCCATGGAGAAAACATTAATAAAATCAATAAGAAACAGAGAGGAAGAATGACTAACAATTGCCCGACTCAGCCAGGAATTCAAGAAAATACCGAATTCCCAGAGACAATGAAGGTGCACATACCTCTTGCTCAGGCAGAATCAATGAACAGAATGCCTCATGATGTTAAAAACAGATCTCTGTCTCCATGGGATTACAGGTACTATTCACCTTTTTATTGTTATGCTATATTAGCTATAATACATTGTGGCAGTGACAATCCCTCAATGCCTCTTGAGTACTTAAAAAATTCTGGAGTATGAGAACTTCTAAAGGTTGCAAGATCTTATGAGGTTGGCAAACATAAAAGCTATACACATTTTCTCAAAAAAACAATAATTGGACAGGCAAATGTCACTTGAATTATTCGTCAATTTGTTTGATCCTTAGTGATCACATCTATTATTCTGTAAGAATATAATATGGCTTTGTGAATATGATTTTTAGTTAGTTGGCCAATTCCAGTCTTTGCACTACATTCATTACTATAAAAGCAATCTTGGAGAATTTTCTTTATGGTTGCTTTCTTAAATCTACTACATGAGATGAGAATGAAAATTTGTTCAGGATAGAGCCACATAAGGAATTAATTCACTGATAAATTCTAGTTGACAGTAGCAATAACACTAAGCTTTGAATTCAAGCAGTTTCCAATAAGGTGAAATCTCTCTTATCAACAAAGGGATGCTATGAAAATCAGATATGATTTTTGAGTAAAAAGCAATGTGGTAGTAATTATTAAGGAGACCAAAAAGTCTTTTCTGGTGGGTTGTTTTGTTTTGTTTTTTGGTTCAGAACCATAACCAAAATATAATTCTATGGGGAATAGCACTAGGAAATTCTGAGAAACATTCATCATGAATGTTTGTCTATATTTTATTATATGATTGAGGAAATCTGGGTTCTGTCTCCTAGGATACAAACATAAGATTCCTCTTAAGTCTATTTTTTTCCCTAATGGGTGCTGATTAACATTCAGGGTTCCAAGTTCTTTGTGAATTTTGATGAAGAAATGGCATTGCTGTCCGGTGAGCCATATCTTTCTCTGTCTTTGTGTGTTACCTTACAGTGTTAAGGAAGATCCTAACAGATTCCCACACACAATTTCCGAAGCCAGCTGCCGTTATACCGTTTGCCTGGATTCCACGGGGAAGAATCTAAACTATGCTATGAACTCTGTTCCTATTCAGCAGGAGATCTTGGTTCTGAAACGCAAACATATTGGCTGCAAGCAAAGCTATTGGTTGGAGAAACAAATGATCACTGTTGGATGTACCTGTGCCTTTCCCACTTCCAATGCTTATCAGAAAAAGGTTTTTTAATATGGTTGAAATATAGCCAAAGGTGTCACATTATCGGCTGAAGTAATCAGGGTGATACAACAGTTGCTTGGCTAATTGGAAAGAAATTGGTAACTCTGAATGTAGCCTCTTTTAGAATTAAGGATGATTTTATTTAAAGCTCTTATAGTGTTTCAAAATATGTTTAAATGTTCTGGGAATATATCAAATATATTTTCTTTAATTATGGGAGGGAGTTGGGGTCCAGATGTCCACCATCCAGCCACTAAGACAGAAAAAAAAATCTCCATTGAAGCCCTTCTTCTGTTCGGCTTCAAAAAGAATGAGTTCTTGCTCTGTACTAATTTTGTATGATTCATAGCCTGTTTTTATTTGTCTTGTTGATCTATGTGGAGGTCCTGGAAATCGTAATACATATAATATTTAAAACCCAAGGAGGAGAAAAGAAGAAATATGTTTTTGTCTCTATTTATAAGATGTATTTATAATACCATATTTATGCACTTGCAGAAACATTGTTGGATAAAATTTTGTAGTTTATCAGTATTTATTCAGTAATTTATATAGCAAATAAAAAGGTTGACATATTTAATTGTCCACATAGTCATTGCTTTCCCTAAATATCCATTTAGTTTTCTTTGACATGAACATCATTGTAACACAACTATTTGGTTTTTAGAAAAGGTGCTCTGAATGTCCATGGGATAGAATGCTAAACTAGAGCAGACACATATCTTAATATGGATGAAAATGTGACTCGCCTACCCGCTACAATCTTTCTGAAGGGAAAAAAAAGAGCTACTGAAGGGTAGTAGCCCAAAGTAGTTGGAAAGCAGAGCTCAGGCTCAAACATGGCTTGAAAGTTGCCAGTAAACTCTGTCCTGGAAGCAAAAGTTCATTCCTTTCCAAAGCTCAACTGGACTGGGTACAGTCAATGACCTTGATCATATTAATCTTCTGCTCAAACAAAGTAATGGATTCAATTGCCATGCTGGCTCAGTTTCCTAAGGATCTTATATCTTACTCAGGTCTTCCTAAGGGACACAGTTAATAGTATCTGACTCTGTTTCAGGATAAATAAGCATCCACTTAAGTGTCAGGATCTCACTTTGGGTCTGACTCTATCTGCATGGTCTATTCAGTCCCCAATCCAGTGCATCTTTGTCTGCTTTTCCATCATTTCTGGCAAATTGGTGAGACTATTGTTTTTACTCAATCTGCATATGCTGTGCAGAAATTCTGGATCTGCTATAATAAAATAGAAAAATAGAGAAAACTTTAGCAATACTTTTTACATGATTCTATCCAATGGATTATTGAAAAGAGGCTTCTGGAATAACCTCATTTTATATTCCTTCCTTCATACTTGTTTCTATGGTTGGGAGGGAGGCATTATTTTGGAATGTTTCTGACCTTCTCAGTGGGCTGTTTCAGTCCAGTGAGGCAATGACAAATAAACCTAGTGGTCTTGATATGTGGGGAGTCATACAGGTCAAAACTCTATGCTTTATTTTATTTTATTTTCATTTTGTTTTGTTTCATTTTTATTTATTTCCTTCCTTCCTTCCTTCCTTCCTTCCTTCCTTCCTTCCTTCCTTCCTTCCTTCCTTCCTTCCTTCCTGGTAACTTATAGTTACATATACCGTTAAAACATAAAAAATTAAAATCAGACATCCAGGCCATGAAGGATTTTAAAGATGATCATAAATATCTTGAATTGTACCCAGAAGCAGACTGGTAACCAATGCACCCTGTGGAGGGGACATTCTTGGGGCTCTGAAAACTACTCGACTGCACTCTGAAAACTATATTCCGCTGCACTCTGCACCAGCTATTGCTGCCAAATGCTCTTCAAGAGTAGCTCAATGTAGAGTACATTACAATACTCCAGCCATGAGATGACAAGGGACTGAATGGCAGAGCTCAGGGAATTCTGATCCAGGAAAGGCCACAAGTGGCACACAACATGAAGTTGTGCAAAGATTGTCCTAGCTGCAACTGCCCCCTGTTCCTCGAACAGGAGTTGTGAGTCCAGGATTACCGGGTCTTTCTGGGCAGTGCTACCCCATCCAGAGTTAAGGATGACAAAGTCCTGGATCCTGGAGCCCCACATACCCAAAGCCATTTGGACTTATCAGGGTTCAATCCCATCCAAGTTCCTTCAGCCTCCAGGCATCATGAGAGGGCAGTCACAGCATCACTTTGGTTAATAGATTTGGGTATCATCAGCATACAATAAATACCTCAAACTGTGGTGATGGTTGATTTCATTGAGTGGTTTCATACAAATGTTGAAAAAGAGTGGATAAATTATAGAGCCCTGTGGTATGCCACAGACTAGCGGCCAAGGGCAGGACCTCTCCTTCCCCATCAATACTGATTGGGACCTGTCACAGAGAAAGCCATGTGTGTTGTGTGTGAAATTAATCCTAGCAAAGTGCCCTGTGTTGCCAAAGGAAGACTGGAGGTGAGAAATAAAGTTTTATTCCAATGGGAAATTATGCTGAGAAGTAAGGCAGGACAGAAAAGGAAGATCAAGTGAGGTTTCAGTCTGCCTATCTCAGTGATGGTGAACCTTTCTGGCACCTAGTGCCCAAACCAGAACGCGCATGCATGTGCATGCATGTGCACATGCCGGAGCACCAGAAAACCAAAAACCAGCTGGCTGGTGCACACATGCCTGTTTTTTGGGCAGTTTTGGCCATTTACTGGCTGGTTCTTTGGTGTTTTTGGGCTGTCTTCAGGCTGTTTTTAGCCTGAATATGGCCTGAAAAATGGCCTGTTTTCAGGCCGTTTTTCAGGCTGGTTTCAGGCCTTGATTGGGCCATTTTCAGGCTGTTTTTTGATCTGGAAAATAGCCTGAAAATGGCCTAAAAACGACCTGAAAATGCCCCCAAAACAGCCTGAAAATGCCCCTGAAAAGGGCCCAAAATTGGCCTGAAAACAGCTTGAAAATGCCTCAGAAAATGGTCCAAAAATGGCCTGAAAAAGGCCTGAAAAATGGCATGAAAATGATGACCCCAAATTGCTCTGAAAATACCCTGAAAGGGGCCCAAAATTGGCCTGAAAACAGCCCAAAAAATGGCCTGAAAAAAGTTTGGAAAATGGCATTTTTAAAAACCAATTTTTAAAAACCATTTTTCCAGTGCTCTGGTGCCACAAAGACCAGCTAACTAGTGCCAGAAACCAGAAGAGCAGCTGACGCCGACACATATGCCCACTGAGAGCACTCTGCATGCCACCTCTGGCACATGTGCCATTGGTTCGACATCACGGGTCTATCTCATAATTAAGCTATATAAATTCAGATGAGCGTCTCTATCACCATAATTCCTGCTCCTCAAGGTCATCAGAAATTGACCATGTTATCTTTACCTTTACAAAGGGAGAATCTTTGGCAGCAATAAGGACATTGCACTGGTATCTGATGGCTTTTGCTGAGCCCTACCTATCTGCATTACTCTTTTTTTCTTGCCCCATTTTATTTGGATATATTTATTTTGTATTATTTGTCTAAAATTTCATTTTGTTATACTTTGGATTAAATCTTCCAGTCTGCACTGGGATTACAGATTTGTAGTACTCCCTTCAAAAAAAGCCCCTTACATATGATTCGTTTCTTGATATCTTACCATGTTTTCATTCTATTGATTTTGTTGAATGAAGACTCATTTCATCTGATTGATGTAAGTGAAAAACCACAGACAGCCCTTGAGTTCACTCCAAGAATATCTCCTGAACAAACTGAACGTTAACCGAGAGCGTCAGAATGTGGTGCACTGTGGCTTTGTTGTGCTTTGTTCCTTCAACTAATATTTGAAATAAGGACCCATTTTATTTTCTACCTCTCCTACATGTCTGCTCAAGCACTGAGGTTTAAATGCTTAGTCAGCCTGTCCTACATTTCACATCAATGAAAACCACTTTTGGATACAGGAGGGAGCAAGAGGGCTACTGACACAACAAACTCTTTGGGTGATTTTTTTTAATCTTTTTTATTCATCTCTGCTAATAATCAGGCATTGTTAGAGGGAGAGACAGAGGATAGTTCCATGCACAGTGATTTACATTATTTCTTTCCTCTGTGCAAGGTGCAGTGAATTTCACTCCAGGATACTTGCTTGCCTCATTTCCCTTGTACCTGCAAAACTTTGCATGAGTCTTCTGTATAGGCCACCTTCACAGCAAATTACAACTATCCCCATTGTTCATTCTCTTAATGGTGAGGCAGTATTGGATACATTTTGGTAATCTGTCTTCTACTCTCTCTTAAAAACAAATCTCTGCCCTGAAGAAGGGCATATGAAATTCATAGTAATTGCCACAGTAGGTATGTGAGATTCACTTATATTTAAATGGCTAGGATTATTATTAAGATTCTTATTACATACACATGGTCTTTAAAACCTGGGAAAATCTATCTGAAATTTCATATCACGAGGGAGATATCATATTACAAGGGACCAAACTACCGAATGTGAGCACAGTGTGTTCAAAATGTGATAATTTGAATCTGGTCCTTTGGGCCCCAAGTTAAAATTCTGTATTGAGTTATTTGAAAATCCATGTTTTCATTTTCTTAGTTGCCCAAGCTATTCTCAGTAGTCTTTCTAATACCAACATTCAAAAAGCACCAATCTTGCTTTTTCCAATTTTACCATCAGAAAATGTTACTTTTGTATTAATATTAATGCATAATATTGTGTTCCAAACAAATGTGACTCGCTATTGGAGCACCTTGACTGTGAGAACTTCCAAACAGCCCACACCTCTTCCAAACCATTTGGAAACTGACTGTGTGGCTAATTATATTCTTTGGTATGATGAGAAGTTGATGCAATCACCATGAGCTGTCAGTACTCCCATGAGTTCACCAACAGAAAAGGATGATTCCTATTCATTCGGTGATCTACTTCTTGGATAGTGAAGAATCAAAGTAGAGCGACAAAGTATACTTTGTTGAGATTTAGACTTCATCAGATGCCCAACAGTCCTGCTTGAGAACATTGCATCTGCTATTTACAGAAGTGTATTATACTGGTGATTTAACAGGAGTGCTTTGATTTTATTAAAATGTTGGCTTCATTGGCATGTTCAAATGTTGCAAGGATCTCCTAATATGTGTATGTATGTGTGAGAGAAAGAGATTCAGGAATTCCCATGATTAGATAATCATGACATAAAGTTATCTTTACATCAGCTCCATTAAATATGCAAACATAAATTGAAGCATAGAACCTAATTTATACTTTGATTTCTGAACACAGCAGCCAATGAAAAATATTTTATCAGAAGAAGATTGTTTCCTTTTAGCCACCTGCGGATATCCTCAGTCAGTTGATCAACTTTCTGACAAGACCTTTATCATGTGAAAGTTAATCCTCATGCTTTATATAGGAGTTTTTTCTCATACCACCTTATGAAATATTTTGGTTTCCCATTATTTTAAATAAAACACTACTCAGTGAAAAAGACTATATGTTGTTTATCATTTAATGATACTTTCAAGTTCAAATAAACAAAATGGAATAGTATCTGAAAATATGAAATCCTCATGTAGAAGGATATTCTATAGAATACGCAACTTTCTCGATTGCTCCAATTATAAATTGATCTTGCCTAATGGAAGATTTTAATTCATTTTTTCTGCTGAAAAATTGAGAAAATTCTGCAATTTTTCTTCCCTCTTTCTCTCTCATTATCTACTTATCCACAATAGTGGTGCTTAAAGGTTGGTGAATCCTTTTGAATTTTCAATATGTTTGCATATATAATTATCTAAAATGTGCTGTGTTCTCCACACAAGTCCTAAAACTAGGTAAAGAAAACCTAATTAAACAAATAAGTCAAAAACACTATACTTGTTCATTTATTTATTGAGGAAAATAATCTAGAATTACATATGTGCCATTTAAACAGTGAGAACATATATGGGAAAGTATGTTGGAATTCAGCCAATATATATTTAAAACATCTATATTAAAAGGGTTTCCTTGTCAATTCATTTTAGGAAATTATGTGGCAAATTCATTTGGCAAATTCATGACTAGAGGTTAGGATTAGAGTTATGGTTATGATAAGTAATGGGTGATACTGAATGATAACATAGATAATGAATGAATATACTAACAATTTCATTAATTTAAAAAACAAGGAAAAGTAACAATCCATTGCTAGAAAAACTTGTATATCAATGTAATTTTATCCATTCAAAAACATTTAAGATCTCTACATTTAAAATCTTAGCAGAAAATATTAATAAAAGTGAAACCACAATGGCATTTAAAATAAGTAAAAATGAAAGAAAGAAAACAATATGGAAATTCTGAAGAGTAAAAAAGAATGTTTGATTATTCAATTTCATATTTGCATTCTTCAAAAGTCAATAGTAAAAATAAAATACGAGAATGTAGTCATATACAATAAACTCAGGGATGGGATTCTACCAGTTCGCACCTATTCGCTAGAACCAGTTGTTAACATTCTAAACAGTTCGGAGAACCGGTTGTGAGAAAAAGGAAACATTCTGGTGTTGCTTACAGAAACTGCCTCTCCATTAACCCTTATTACATTCTTGGCAGGACTAGACTTCCTGTCTCAGGAATGTCTCTGGAGTTTATTTCCCCTCCTTTGCTGGTACTTTGCTTGTGTGGAGTGACCATTCAAAATTACAATGGCTCTGAAAAAAATGACTTATGATCATTTTTCACACTTACAACTGTTGCAGCATCCCCACAGTCATGAGAGGCCAGGCAAGGAGATGTGTGCCTCGATGTGAGTGATATTGAGTTGGCCACACCCAGCCAATAACATGACCACCAAGACACACCCACCAATTAAGCCATACCCACAGAACTGGTTGTTAAAAAATTGAATCCCACCCCTGAATAAACTGTAATATGAAACAGATTGGGACCTTTTGTTAAATACAGAATTCATTGTTGTTGAGGTTTTTCACAGAAATTTAAGAGAAGCTTAAAAACAACCAATGAAGATATATTCACTGGTTGTTCTAAGTACAGAGTATAGAGGAGTTTTTAAGTATGGAAGATTGTAGAAGACACCTAAAAATGGTAAATTGTTGTTTGTTGATCTCCCAGATATTATTGAACCAATTTAGGCTGTGAAGAGATTTAAAATTTGTCCAGGAAACTATATGGATATGAGTTGTGTTTCATCCGGAAAAACGCGAGGTAGACCGGGTTCCAACAACAAAGTCTTTATTAAATGGTTGGTTGGAAGCTCGGCAGCGTTTTTATACAAGGCTGGGCCTGCCAGCTTGTACCAATGGCAGCTATTTGACTTTGCCGGCCTTTTCAGCGGCTCTTAGGCCATTGGTACTCTAATGAAACCCAATCATTTATACTGTCTTTCTAAGCCCAATCTATTGGCATTGTTTGGCAGTTATTTACCAGGTCTATTACAGTAACACCCCTCCCACCCTTAGTTTTAGTCCGTTACTGTAGGGTGAAGGAGTGCGCAAGGTAGTCGACGGGGCTTCTTCTGGAACTATTACTTTGACTGTGTTGCGGTTTCATTTTTCGCTTGGGACGAGACTTTCGAAGCTGGCTTACGGATGGGCATCGCCTGTCATCTTACCGCTCTATCTCCAATTCGGCTATAACCAATTCTGGTTGTTAGTACGTGCCATGGTACAGCAAGGTTGGCTACCGTTGATGTTAGCTCAGTCGCTGTAGGTTTGCCTAATTCCCTCCTGCTTTTCGCCGGGCAGGTCGACATGGCTGCTTTGCTAGGCCCCTTCAGGGGCATGCGCTATCCCTCTTTCCATGGCATGGATTATTTACTGGCCAGTTTTCTCATCAACCGTAGAACCTAGTATGTTCATTTTGCTCCTTTTGTGATTGCGTTAGATTGTTCTGCAGTTTATTTTTAAACATTCTTTATTCCCTTCAGTATTATTTTTCTTTGTATGTCCCCCCCCCCCTTTGGTTTTTTGTTTTCATTCAGTTTTTTATTGTTTGAGGGTGCGCAGTCGTATTTCGCTCGGACCATTTCGGACAAAAGGCTGCGTCTAATGTTGCCGCCTTATATCCATTTCCCTTGCATTCCGTCTTGTTAAGTGACGGCTTAGGACAAGGGACGCCTGTATTTGCTGGACGTTGCATGTGATGTCTGGGCTAGGAAGCCATGAGATCGGTCGTGGCTGCCCGTCACACCCCCCCTAGTAACTGAATACTTTCACTCACATTAATAGTCCCACGACTATCTGCTTACCCAGGTCTGCCACACCCGATATTTCAATATGTATGTCTCAGGGAATCAATGTGTTGTGGGGAGTGATACGATAGCTCTGGATTACTCAGAGGGTAGCTTACCGTCCAAGAGTGTATAAAGTTAGGATGGATAACTCACCATATAATACTGGCCCAATACTGACATGTAGATCGGTAACAGTTCTTCCCCACTTATGCCACTGAATTCTTTAGTTATAAGAGCCAGGTCTCTTGTTTAGATGGACGGGGCTAACAGTTCCAGTTAGCCACGCCTGGAATGCTGGCCAGAGCTGTGCATTATCTCTGTGTGTAGGAAAGAGAGAATTATGGAGTAAATCCAGCGTGCTTATCTATATATAATAATCATCATCGCGAAATACACCCGTAGTGACGTCTGCATTTTTTCCAAGAAACTTTCTCAACTTGGGTATAATAGACTAACATTTCTCTCAGCTTCCCTACACATATTTTGCCGGTGCCGGGTCAGGATAGATAGGAGGAAGCGTTGGGCACAGGTAAAGGGTTACTTGCATCAGTCGTCTCTCTAATAGACCTCACAAAATAAGTCAGGCTAGTTTCTGATACTGTTCAATGATGCTCTTGTCATCAGAGCCGGTTAGGATTGCATGGCTTTGTGAGACCATTTGTGTTACGACGACGCAAAAACACTCATTTAAGGTTTTGATTTAGATTGGGACGTTCTGTGTGCCCAAACGCCTCATTGAGTAGTTGTCAGTTATCTATTAGTTGTTAAGTTTGCTTGTGTTAGCTAACTCATAGGTCGAGATCAGCCAAGTTTGTTGTACTGCCAAAGGGAGAGCCATTTCTGAACGACATGTAGCCTGCGACTTTCCAAAAGGCATATTTGATGGTTATCGTTACTTTCAACTCTTTCTTAATCAAGTCTTAATGAGAAAATGATGTATGGCTCGCCTTAGGTTGATCAGACCTTTCCATGCTGCTATTCTTAATTCCCCGCGATGCCTTTTAGATATGGATTCGAGGACCAGGGGCGCTCGGTGGGGGTAGTGACCCGGGCAACATTATGCGTCCCTATGTATACTAATGCCGTTAGCGTTGTTTCAAGGTTGATTGATGGCTTCTTGCGGTAGGGCATGTGGCTTGACTCATTGTTTTTTCTACGATGGGCATGTTTGATGTGTAAAGCAATAAATGAATTACATCCAAACATTGCTATTCCAATTGTATCTAAAATTCTGTTTCTAAACCAGGCCACCTAGGCACATAAAGCTCCTACGCCAGGCTTTTCGATTTGTTCATGGGATGCGGCTGGGTTAGGGCCAGTCAAGGCTGGAGCAACAGTTTCTCTATTCATTGCGCCCAGCAATCATCCCCCCTTACTTTATAAAGTTTGATAGAACATATGCGTGTGAGTGTGAAGATTACTGCATCCCCTAGATCACCTCCTGACAATTTTGAAACACTCACGTCTTTGTATTGATATCAGCTTCAGTTCTGTCTGTGTCTTGGAAAGTTTAAATGGAAAAGGTTTTCGAGGGTTTTTTGGTGTTTATCTTCGGGCCCAGCTTACCTACAGCAGATTTTAAAATGTGGGCTAGTCAACTGGTCTTTAACGTGGGCCTCTTGGGCGACGCATCGAATTTGCAGTGTTTGGGGCAGTTCGGGGGCAGGGGGCTTGGCGTAGGAATTTTGCTCAGATTAAACAGGGGTATCGAGTAGTATGAATAGAGATGTAGCCGGTGTGATCTTCTGCGGTCCCTCTCTCGTGTTCATCTACTCTTTGCTTAATGGTAATGACCTCGCGGTGTGATGATCATCGATTTTAAGTTAGGCGCAGTGTCTGGCAGTTGGTCCGCATAAAGCAAAAATCTGACTTTTTCCTGTGGTGATGTATTTTTAAAAATGTATTGATTGTTAGGAGTGTTATGCAGGCATCCCAGGCAAATCTGTCACTACGCTGCAGCATCATTCACACTTCAGGGCAGAGATCAACAAAATGTCACCCTGATATATCATGGTGGGGATTTGTTTTCCTTGCCATACAATTACCCTACATGGTAAAGCGGTTTTATGAATCAGTATACAGATGGAAATGTTGCTTCCGTTTGTGATGATTCAAATATTTTTACCCACCGTATCGGTGGGTAACTCGTGGGGAAAACTGTTTTAACTTCCGGCGAACCAATCTGCCAGGGCTTTCTCTTGACTATGTGGACTTATGAGTTGCGTCTCCTTGCTTTAGGAAATAGTTGTGTTTTCGAGAGGGTCAAGGGCCGGGGCGCTTTGCCTCGTGCCTACCCGATTCAGGGCGAGCACACATAGTGGTTTGCTTTTTCAGATTTCAAATTGCACTCAAGATCTTGAGACGTTCACAATGGGACCGTAAATGGAAGTGCGTGCTTTTTTACAGTTATACAACACAATCTCGCACACTTGACGGAAAGCCTGCACGGGATGTCTGAGCCTTTTAACAGATTTGGTTCATTCGATGCTTGTGGGGTATACTGAGCTATGTTGTTCTTGTCTGCTATGAGTCCCCCATGGTCACAGTCCCAATTCTAGTTCTTCATTTACAATGCCATGCTAGAGCTTTTATATGATGTGGACTGCACAAAGGCTGCCGCATTCAAATTCATGTAACAGTTGCTTAGGCTTTATATTAAAGTTGGTTGTGAGGCGCAGTGACATGCTTAACATTATACCGAGGTAGCGAGTTTATTCAGGACCCAAAAATGCTTTGCAAACTCCGTTTGTTTTTTTTTTGGCTGTGTGCGTCCCTCTAATCTAGCCTTGACTTTTTGTTCTGTTAGGGAGGCACCTCTTTTCAGGTCCTTGTTTCTCTAATTGGGTTGTGTTTTTAGCCGAATCCCTAATTCTAAGGACTAGTCAATTCAAAATATGGAATGACCCTTTAATTCCATTTTAATAGCGCGTTCCATGTAAAAACACTTCGAAATGCCTGGGCAAACGCTCACTCCAAATGGGGTGCCAAGATTTCTGTTACATTTGGAATTGGCCCTCTGTGGGAAGTGATAACCCTAGTCTGTGTCGGCCTTCAGAACTCAGGGATCCGTTAGTTTGGGTGTTTTTTCTACTGGGAGCTGTTTGATTATTGGCCTGCGCTAATCAAAGCTTGTACACAGAAACCTCAAAATTATGCATGACACTCCCCCTAGGCGATGTGCAAAATGTTGATGATTGGGGGAAAGGTATGCGCCCTTGTAGCTGCAAACGGCATTGGTTTTCAGGGTAGGCTTGTTGTAGGTTTTCCGCAGATGCATACTTGGGGAACCCATCAGGTTTAAACAGGTGTACCTATTGGTTGGTTCTCCCAATCTAACAATGGGTCAGGGTAGTTTTCTATGACCCCTTGCTCAATAATTTATAATGATTTTCATCTATTTTGGCACTTTAAGGCAAGGGGACTCGTTCTGGGCTTCTATCAATCTAGGTGCTACCTGAGGGTCTAAAACTAAGGAATTGGCCGAACCGACCGACGGGTCCCCCAGGTACCTTGGCCTAAGTGCTGGTTCAAAGACGATCCTGGAACTCATGGTATCAGGTTCTTCTTTTCCAGGTTGGGTTGCGGCTACTCGGCTCACCCACGGTCATTCCGATGCGCCCCAATGCTTGTGAACATTCGAATGCCCAGGGGCTGGCGGCGTGTTCGCATGTATCGATGACATTCAAGGCCACATTATATGGTTCATGAATTACCAGTATGCAATGTATGTATAAGCCGTGTGCAAATATGGTATAAGACATATCAATTGAAATGATAACATATGATGCATGTGTCATTATAGAATTCCAAATGCATATAATCTGGGTTACGGAGGAGGCACTTGTCATTGTAGAGAGGGAGCTACGGGCAAGCTTCAAGAGTGCTGATTCTGGTCTTTGGTTATCTGTTGCAAAACTCTCGGAAATGTCCCTGAACAGCTTGATTACCACAGGGTGATAGTCTGGATCTTTTTTTCTCAACCTTGCGTATAGTACTGTTTTTGAAATTAAGTTTCTCTCTCTGTTCTCTGGATTTCTTTTAATGTTAATGTTTGGAACCAGCTGGTTATACAATTGGCCAAGAATGAAAAACAAAGTCCCCCCATATTTCAATTTCACATATGCTGATATGTTGGGTTTTACCAAGGCATAATTGACAGGGAAGATTTCCTGACGTCAACTTCTCATCTCGCAGGGGGGCTTTCTTACAAATTTTACAACTTTGACCTTTGTCCGCTTTACCGGTTAGTCTGGCGCTTCAATAAGTGACAGTGAATGCGGTCTTTTTCTCGAGTTTGCCGCGTTCGTTTGTTCGCGCTCCTGTTTTTTTTTCAGGCTTGCAATGAAGTGTCAGTCTTCGATGGTTAGATAATGTGTGGGCGAAGCTCTTACTGCGTCTATGTTTGTGGCTGTTTTTTTTTCGTCTCGATATCCCTGTCAGTGAACTTTTTGGGATTGTGGCCCCTCTTCTTGCAGCTTGGCCCAAGGATGGCATTTCCAGGAAAATTTCGTAGCAATCGGGCTCGAGGGTGGGGATTTTCCCACCGCAAAGACCTGCGAGGCGACCATTAACGCACGCAGACCCCGAATTTTTTTACGTTAGCTTTTTCATGCCTTATTTTTACTGTTGGCATGAGTACAAAATGAGTCATTTCGTTCATCTCGAAGTGTATGGCCATCACCCTCAGTCCTGCACTCGCCATTACGTTCCTCATTTACATATCCAGTTTTCTGATAGGGACTGTCGAATTTTCTTATGCTTAGTGAACTGCGTTGTTGTTAAG
The DNA here is from genome assembly GCA_004320025.1 of Laticauda laticaudata. Lineage (NCBI taxonomy): Eukaryota > Metazoa > Chordata > Lepidosauria > Squamata > Elapidae > Laticauda > Laticauda laticaudata. The sequence goes on along the minus strand of BHFT01028109.1, from coordinate 52,172 downwards.
AACTTTTGGTCCCGTGTGTCTTATCCATGAAGGAAGAACACCTCCTCAACCTGCTACCTGACATCTTTTAAACAATAGAAGCTTTAGTGCCTCTCCTCTTATCATCCTTATTACTAGCAGATGGGTCATCGTTGTCAGCTTATTTACCATGAGAGTTGCGAATTGGCGACCATTGTGCTTTCATTAAAGTGGAGGCGGCTGATCCTCTTAGTTTCCTCGCAGCACCAGGCGCTTTTCTTCTGCCTCTGTGTAGAGGCTTCAGGGGCGAAGAGAAGGGCTCAAGTCAGGCACGTGCGTATCTTTGTAGGCAGGGTCAGGCGACAGGCGGCCAATTCCGATCCAATGGGACAGCAGGGTCTTTCCTCTGAATGGCGACCTGCTTCCGAAGCTGCTCCCCTCTATACACGCGTGGGGGCTGAATGCAATGCACCTCCCCGCTTGATATTGGATGCGGCAATTAAGCACCATGGCATCTGAGCTTATGGCTTCATTCTGGTGGACCAATCGACTGTGCAAGTTATGCTCCTTTTCTGTCTCCATCTCTCTCTTCATTAGCCAGTCTACATCCAAGGCTCGCATCGTTGCTGTGTGCATCACGCGTGATATAGTGCCGTTCGTTGGTCCGCTTCGCTGTACGGCCTCCCCTGGCAAGCCCTGCGGAGTATGCACTGTTGGCATCCCGCCTACAGCTCCCCTTCGCCATTCTTAGCACATTGTGCCACGACGTTACTGGCTTCTCCTACTCAGTTGCCCGCGATCCCGCTGCTGTTCCATCCGCCCACTGCATCCTCCCCGCAGTATAGTCTCCCGTGTGATATATTCCGCTACTGTTGTCTATTGCAAATTTTGTCCATCCTTTTGAGAGCGTATTATCTACAACGATGATATGCGGAATAATTTTGCTCGTCCGCCTGTGCCCTTTTTTGCATCCGTTGGGCAGTGTGACATGGGCTTAACAGGAAGCAGTTTTGTTCGTGGCTCTTTGGAGTCACTGTGTATTCCTACAATACAAGACAGTAGGAATGGGTTCATGCAGCATACTACAAGATGACTTGTTTAATGTGTTGATTAAGCGATGATTTGATACAGAATGCCAAGTCACAATGTAACTTTGTACAAAATCATAGATGTGTAGGGTTGGAAGGGGACTAAAAGGTCTTCTCCAACCTGCTGCCCAAGGGCACCCAAGTCCAATCCTCTGACCAAGGCAGGAGACCTTACACCATAAGAGACAAATGGTATTTATTAGCAATTCTCCCTAGCTTGGTGTTGTTTGCAAGTTCGACAAGTTCCCCAACTATCCCCTCATCTAGATAATTTATTATAAGAGTACGGGGACTAAGATAAAAACTTGAAATACCCCACTGCATATTTCCTTCCATGCCGATATAGGACTACATGCTGAGTGTGGTTGGTCGCGCTGCTCAATAGTAATTTGATAATGCTCATGGGTCATGTGTAAAAGGTGTGGATTTCACCTAGCTGGGGATTTCTAGGACTTGAAATCCAAGCATCTTAATCTTCTCAGATGGAGAAACACAGATTTAATGAGTAACGATTCCCTTCGCTCCTGAGAAATCAGACTCATTGTTCGTAGCATAAAACAAGGCTTTGATCAGATGATCTGATATTAAGAAACTGGGGGAAGGGGGGAAGGAAAGGTATCTGGCCATTATTCAAAAGCGATCGGCCCCTGGACTGCACCCGACTCTATACATTAATGCACGCGTGGCAGTGACACAGTTTTTTTCGACTCTCCAAATTCTTCCGTTCGCACCCAAACCGCACAATTCGCCAAGATCTCGACGAGAGCATCTGCAAAACTCCGCTTCCCCAGGAAAGGCGACGAGGAAGGAGGAGCCAAGACCCCGCCTCGTCCATTTCCCCTCTGCAAGTGGGACGGGCGCGTCGTCATTCGCGCAGCTTTCGCGTTGCACGAACTGGGGAAGGGGGGGGGGGCTTTCTGTGCCAGCCAGCTTGCGAGGGAAAANAAAAAAAAAAAAAAAAAAAGTACGCATCTAAGCGGCGCCCGAGCTCGGTGGAGGCGACCCCGGTTCTTGGGCTGTGGGCTTCTCTTCGGCGAGCCGGTTGGCACGGACGGCCTGACTGCGTTGCCTCGGCGACCTTTGGTGTGCGAAGCTGTATTTTTCAGGATGGGTAGAGAGTGAAGCAGGAGCCGGTTATCCGGATGACCCGAGTCAGGATGATGTTAACGCGTAAGTATCGTCGCCCCCCCCTCCCCCCACCGAGTCCCCACGTTCACTTTAAGTCGCCTTCACCCCGCCGGTCAGGGCGAGGTTTGGGCTATAAAAGGCTTGTGAGCGTGTCTGGAGAACCGGACCCCCGCTTTCAAGTGAAGGGGAGAATGGAGCGCGGTCAGGACTGTCGGAATTGCGGTGCGCCTCAACCAGTTGGGCGACTCTGGAGCCAAAAGCGAAGTGAAGCGAAGCCGGGGAGGCTGGCGGTGGTGTCAGGATGCAAAACAGGACAAGAGAACGTCCCAAAGGCGCTTTCAAAAGCAACCGGACTTTCTGGGTTGTTTTTTGTTTTTTTTTTCTTTGAAGTCGTTGCGCTTCTCATGCGAGAAGCTTCTTCAGTTCTGACTGGATGGTGAGGAGTGGAAGGATTTAGACACCTTGCAGACCTCTGGTAAGAACTGCAGAGGCTTCTTGAATAAGAAGCGAAATGTCTTCAAAGAAAAAACAACAACAACAACCAGTTGCCTCTTGAAAAAAAGCACCTTTGGCACAACCTTGATCCAGATGACAGAGAATCTTCACTTGACAGGAGAACATGTGTCTTCTTAAGGCTTTGGGCTTGGCCACTGATGGATCCCTCCAAGGGAAAGAGGGGAGCAGGTTTCCTTGTGGAGAGGATCAGCCACACTTTGGATTCCCAACGTTTGTGTCATTTCCTGAGGCTGAACCCTTGTACAGAATCTTATTGCTGAATAGCTTTGTTTGATCAGAGCTGTGTTGCAATTCGGCGATGCATCTCTGGATTGCAAGGTCGTCTGGTAGGAAAGGAAATAGAGATTAAAAAAGAAATGCAAGAGGCACAGTCCCATACATACTTTACATTCCATCCTTGTGGGTCGTTTCTGAATATTCCTGAAGTGAATCCTTGACTGTTACTCCTTCGGCTAACCTTTCCTGGCCTCAGGCTTGTGGTATGTGAGAATGTAGGCATCGTTCTTTAAAATTAAAATTTGACATTATTATATCCTTAAAGAGCCATGGCTGAGTTTAAGAGGGGGGGGGGGATAAGAGCTGTTCTTTAGTATGTAAAATTAGCTTGGCTTTAAGCTTGAGTTCTTTTATGCAACTGAGCCTGTTGAGGAAAGATATATGGAAAACATTTCTATACTGTTCTGTGCAGTTACTTAATTTCATTCTTTCTCAATTTATATAAAAAAGAGATATTGAGAATTCCATGGGGGGGGGGAACGAAGATTACAACCTGTCTCTAAAAGCTATATTATTCGAAGAAGCTTCTGCTATTTTTAAAAGTATATAAAATCAGAATAAAGGAGATAAAACTGTGCATCTCTTTCTGAGTTTAGTTGTGCATGAGAGAGATATACGTGCACATGAACACACACACATACACATATTTTCAATAGCAATCTGCTTAATTACTTTTGCAGCTTTTCGTTTTACATACTGCATGAACACAATGCTATTCTGGTATTACAGGTCTCTTGTATATAGAGCTTTATTGTTTGGATACCTGTTAGGCAAACTCTGAGCCATAGTATGATCCATGTTAATCTTATTTATTTCCCACCCTTCTGTCCTTTGTTAGCAGTCTTAAAACAGAAGGTTGTCCAAAAAGTTTCTCAATGCAGTTGCTGATGGGCCATAGCAGTAGGGGGATTGGGAATTCCAGTGCTTGGCATTTGTCTAATACAACACTTGTTGACTATTGTTCTGGAGCAGGCCATCCTGGGACATGATGGTGGGGGGGAAAACATTGGGGTTAAGATTTTAAGGACAAAAGGAACAATAGGCAAAAAGTTAATGGTTTGGCTTTTATGTAAATCCTGGAAACATTGTTGAATACTGTCAGCTTTTTTATTTTGCTGCTCTAATAGGACTATTCCAGGTAAAACGAAGAACTACAGTCAACATGTGTCAGGACATATATAGTAGAGGAACAGATATTTTTACTGGGGAATAGAAGGGAAACTTACCAAATTTGTGTATAATACTATGCTGCCAGGAATAGCTAACACCCGAGATGATAGGCTCAAGATCCAGATGGATGTTGACAGATTTAAACACTGGGCCCTATTTAACAAAATGAAATTCAATGTAGAGAAAAGTAGTTTCTTATACTTCGGCAACCCCCCCCCCCAAAAGTACATATATAGACTGGGTGAAACCAGCCTTAAAAGCAGTAACTGTGACAGGGATCTTGGAGTCTTAATGGACAACTGGTTAAATATGAGCTAGTAGTATGCGGCGGCAGCCAAAAAAGCCAAATGCAATCCTAAATTGCATTAACAGAGGGATATAGTCAAGATCAAGTGAAGTACTAATACCCCTCTATAAATCCTTCGTAAAATCACACTTAGAATACTGCATCCAGTTTTGGTCACCACACTCTAAAAAGATGTTGAGACTCCAGTAAAAGTGCAGAGAGGAGCAACCAAGATGATGATTAGGGGACTGGAGACTAAAACATATGAAGAACAGTTATAGGAACTGGGCATGGCTAGTCTAGTGAAGAGAAGGACCAGAGGAGAGATAGTAGTGTTCCAATATTTGAGAGACTGCCATAGAGAGAAAGGAGTCAAGCTATTTTCTAAAGCTCCTGTAGGCCAGACAAGGAATAATGGCTGGAAACTGATCAAGGAAAGATCCAACCTAGAAATAAGGAGAATTTTTCTGATAGTGAGAACATTCAACCAATGGAACAGTTTGCCTTCGGAAGTTGTGGGAGCTTTATCACTGGAGGCTTTCAAGAAGAGATTGGACTGCCACTTGTCAGAAATGGTGTAGGTCTTCTGCTTGGGTGAGAGGGGGGTGGACTAGATTACCTTCAAGGTCCTTTCCAACTGTTAATCTGTTAAGAATCTGTTACTGAGCTGATCAAACTGATGTCTAGATGCAGCCAACAATATTATACAATTAACAATGTATTAACAATCTTATATATATCTGATTGGAAATAACATCCAATTGATCTTCATTTCTCTTAGTAGTATTTTCATAGTCTTTACAAAATCGTTAGCTGACAATTGCTTTGTAAAGACTATGAAAATAGTACTGAGAGAAAAGAAGCATCATTGGTTCTGATTACATAAGGAATTTGAATATTAGTTCACATTAATTTGAATTAATACATTAATTTGACTAGGAAATTTTGTCTGACAAATATGCATTAGATATGATAATTATGAAATTCTTGCATATTTTCCATAATATTTTCTGATATGGATTATGAACATTTGCATCTAAGATTGGAAGTTATCATATAATAACAGCTAATTGGCTATACATTCATCACCACTATCTGAGAAATTAAGATTCAATCTACATTTCCAGTTAAAATAATGATACCAAGGTGTTGATTACAGAAAAATTTTAAGTGGTACTACAGTTCAGTAAAAGACAATAATAAGCAAGTAAAATAGTAAAAAAAAGACATCAGAGGAAACGGACTTAAATATTGGGTCAGTTGTCAATAATTGTTTTTAATTATTTTTTGTCAGAAAAAAATATATTCTGACTTGTATTTATTTCTCATTTTGAGTATGGTTACAATCTATACATTTTCATTTTATAGACCATAGTGCAGGAGATACGTGCTAGATTATGATTCCATGACCTAAATTATTAACTTTTTATTGTCTAATTTACAGTGCAAATTAGGCACATATTTGATATGGCTACTTGGCACAATTTTAACTTTTCTCAAGTGCAGATTGGTCTGAGCCATAGGCATCTTTATATGATATAAAGCTTTTACTGCTGTTTTTCAAAGTTGAAATTCAAAATTAGGTAGGTTCACAATGTGTATTTACATAATTTCCAGAAAGGATCTAACAGTGATTTTTTCTTTCCAATAAGCTGAATCTTCAATCTTTGAATAATGTAATCAGCAGGAAATGGAAATTTTCAACTGCTCACATGTTTAGAAAGTCAGGAAATGTGTATTATATGCAAAGAGAAGAATAATAATAATTCTTTGGAATTTGGCACCATATAATGATAATCATATAAAATACTTTAAAAGCTTGGAATTGTTTTTGAGTGACTGTTATTTAATCAAACTTGGAAAATAAAAAGTCTAATATTATAAGAAAATAAATGTTTTAGAATCATTTATTGAAGAATAACATAAACCTGCTTTTCAGAAGACTGTCTAAATAGTATGGTAAAGGCATTAAGATTTCTTATCCAAAGATGTTCATTCGGTGATTCAGAAAATGATCTCTTAGTCCAAACTATTTTATAGGAAGTAAGGGGCACAACACAATTTTCTTTCTTTCACTGATGTTAACAGTCCCCATTTCTTCCAAGTGTTTTGAGGGAAATACTTCAAACTTCAGGAATGAATTGTAATTAAGGTCTAGATGTAATTTCCTTTTTCTAATCTGCTGGTGAAAGCTATGCTTGCAGCTCTAAGGATTAATTGAATACAAGGCCATCAATACAAACATTTGCACATTGCATGAACACTAAGAGAAAAAAGGCTCAAATTAATCAATGAAGATTAATCTTCATTGACCAGTTTGAACTGTCTCAGTGTATATGCAAGTGTTTTTATACAAATAATTCCTATGATATTTAAGTGTGTTGTTCATTGGTTTATTTTCACACATCAGCTCCATGTCTCTTGGAATGAAGTTTCCCTTAACTGTAAGAAAAGAAAGAGATCACAGAGAATAGATAGATGGTTATATTGAGAACAAATGTTGAACTGGGACATCTAAGTTCTGGGTAAAAAACTAAAAAGGTATTTTTCTAAAAAACTGTTTCATAAAGTCTAACTCTACAGAAAGCTGAGATGTGCAATATTCATAATTTATGCCTGAAAGTGAGGACAAAATCTGCTTGGCTTTAGAAATAGCTATGTTCATATCCCAGATTGCAAGCCGATTGAGGAAAAAACTATTGCAAACTTTGCCCTCCCATTTGTACAACTGGAAAAAGAGACATCTAGAAAACTTTAAAAAACCAGAATAGGGTAAAATCTGCAGGAAAGCTCAATCAGTATGAGCATATTTCAAGAACATCATTAAGAAATTTTGGATTATGCTGTGAAAATATTTCTTTAAAAGCTTGTGATTTATTTATTTATTTTTGCCTTTGAGACTATGAGAAATGATGAAATTTGTACCAAAATTATTCATATCATGTAAAATTTCAAACAGGTTGAGAGGGTTTAATGCAAAGGGCAGGGGGAGATAATAAAAATAACTGTATTTCTTCCTGAAGGTGGTGCAGCTGTTTGTTAGTTGAGATCGAGAAGATTAATTCATATGCCTTTTTTTAAAAAAAATAAACCAATAAGCTAACTAATATAATTCATAAAATGTCATTTTGTAACTGCTGAATATGAGGGAAAATTAGGTGGAATGAATGGTAAAATGTTTCCTAGATCTTGCCACCCATCCCAAGTGAGAAATAACTGCAGTCACTTTTATTGAGGCTAAGGATCTAGTCGCAAAGGTCACTCTGAGTTAAGCCTCGGTTTGATGAAACCTTGATTCTAGTCTTTCTCCTTCATTCCATTCTTGTCTGGCCACCATGTTCTATGTCAGTTATGAAAAAGGCAACAATTACTTTCTTCCTTTCTCCTCCTTTCTTCCTGTTTTGATATGGCTGCTGAAGTGTCATGATTTTAGTTCAGTAGAGGTTTAGAATAAAAGATCGGGATTAATGTTTTGCAGGGGATTTTAAACTGAGATAAGTGCAGGTTAGAGCTGTTTACTCCATTTCCTATAAATCTGTTCCAGATGTTTAACTTCTGGAACTGGAGCTCACCTCTAGTAACTTTTAACAGACCAGTATGTGGTTTCTTGCCTGAATCATAGGTTGATAACAGAGTTATTTAATACTTTATCTTTAAAACGTGCCTACTTTCAGTTCCTGTTTTTTGTTTTTGTTTTTTGGATGGTTATGCATTCATTCTAATCTGTCTTCCATTTGCGATAGTAATGTGATAGCGTTCCTTGTTATTTCCTCATCTTTTTTTATTATTTTGGCTCATTTTATTTTGGCTCACTTACTTCTGCTTCTACTTTTGAACACATTGAATACTTCCATGGGCTCCTAGTTAACTCATAATATATATAATTCTTTCTCCAACAAGTAATGGACAAGGTTTGCAGATCTCAAAGTTTGCAGTTACAGACAATGGACAAAGTTTGCAGGCAATACACTGAGTTTGCAGGTAGACTTTGCACTTATCTAGTAACTATCACACAATTAATTTATACTCTCCTCTGCAAAAAAATGAGATCATCAACTATAACCCAGCAATGTTATGTTTTTATAATTGGAAACCTCTAGTATTCAACCACTGCCTAATATTCCCTTTGGATGTGGTGTATTTAAACATGTTTTTCAATAAATGACAATTACTTACATTTGGGTGACATGGGAAGACATAAATCTGGATTTGAAAATTCATTGGTTTGATTTATACATCATGTTATGCTGAAGCCAAAGAATTACATACAAAGAGAGGAAGGGAGTCCCCTTATTGATGTTGGTGTATTTTAGGTTCTACTCCTAAATATAAAGTATGAATGCCTTTTATAGAGCCTGCCTACCTTATAATTCAATTCTTAATCTGCATTGTATTTTGCTTATGTGCTTTGATTCGGAATTACGTACATAAATAATTAAATGTGTACAGTTGGACTAATTGGAGAGGTGGATGAAAAACTAACCTGTACATTGAAAGTGAAAACTGCAAATAATTCATCAATTTATAGCTTTCTCTGATTTGACAACTCTGTGCTGATCATGTTGGAGAAAATAGCACAATAATGGTGCATTCCCTTTGTAGTTCTCTGTGCGTAGAGCAGCAAAGGTGTATCCTTTCTTCTATCAGAGTTTGCACTGAAGCCTTCAACCCTGAATATCTTGGTAATTCAACTTGTACCAGAACTATAACGTAAAGTAGGTTAGAGAAAAGAACTGTTTTCATCAGGGAACCTAATAACTTGCAATGTTTTCTCATTTAGATATGATGAGCCTTTACTGTCCTAGAAACACGCTTGCATTTTTAAGGCAACTGGTGAATGTTCTGTAGTTTTCAGAATTCTGATCCCTCTTTTTCCTGTGAGGATGTGACATTGTTACAGCTGCAAGATTTCTATTAATTAGTACCAAATGACTGCCATTTGGTTGTAATTAATCGCTGCATATCAAGTAATATAGATGGAGAGTTGTGTAATTAAAATCCTTAGAAATAGGTGGAGGATAATGAAAGTGATTATTTCTTCAAAATGAACTATTTAAAGATTAAATTATTATTTAAAGAGAAATAGACTATCAAAGCATTAGCACGCCAAGATATCTCAAACAAAATTTTGGGGTTTTTTAATTATGTTTTTGCTGGTTGACTTTGATACTATGTGCTTTTTCTGTCGTGGAACACTTTCTGTATCACAATCCTCTGCTATTTGGCATTACTGTGTTTTTAGAGGCAATTACATATTCAAATGCTTCCACACTCTGTTTTGGGTCATACTCATAGATCTATAATGAGCAATGGTGGGATTCAACCGATCTTACTACCAGTTCGGTAACTATGTTTTGTGTACGCATGTGCTGTGCAAAGTAGCGGAGGTTGAAAAAGCAGGAAATAAAGGACAAGGAAGAGCCCAGGAGGGCAGGTGGGCCAAACAGCAACAAACACAGAATCGGTTCAGTGTCTGCTGCTCTTCAGAGCTACCGGTTCTATAGAGCTGGGCAGAACTGGTAGCATCCCACTCCTGATAATGAGTATATGAAGAGTAATATATTACAAAAGCCTGTTTTAGGTTAGGGATTATTTTGGTGAAGATACTAAAACAAACAGATTGATTCTGAATTTGTAGCATGATGTAATGACAATCGTTTTTCTTCCTTAATATTGGAGTATCAGTCTTTAAAGTTGTTTTCTGATTCTTTCTTTCAGAAATTGAAGCCAAGGAAGCCTGTGACTGGCTGAAGGCTGCTGGTTTCCCCCAGTATGCTCAGATGTTTGCAGGTATTGGTACAGTGCTTGCAATAAGAAATAAGTTTATATTGCATAATATTTTATATATAATTATAAAATAATTATAATTATTTGCAAGAATAAACCCAAGCCCTTTCTAGCAAATCTTTACCCACATTTAATGTATGATCTTTAGTAAACAAATGCCAACAAATAGAAAGTCATTTTTGCCAGTTCCACCAGTATAGCAAGTAAATAAACTAGGCAAAGAATTGTTATCCATAAACTTGGTTAATATTAACAAGTAGTGTTGTTGTGACACAGAACTGGGGAAACTTTAACATCCCCTCCCATTTCAAGTTCTGCTTCATATAGATATGATATAGTAATATAGTCTTATGAAATGAAACATTATCTCCCTATCAGTGTCGTAATTGGATTCTAGAAAGAATATTTTATATTATGCAAACTTTAAGCAGGCTCCCAAAAGATACAAAGGTTTGTCTGATAAACAATGCAAGAAAGTGTAACACACACCTTTAGTGTCAGTATTGACGGTCTCATTAAAAAAGATGAATGAGCTTTTAATTTTATGTCTGTATTTAAAAAAAACAAATTAACTGAAAAATGACCACATTGGTACCTAGTTATTTTAAAATGACTGGGAGAGGAGTATCAGAAAAAGTTATGTCTCTTGTTTTCAGATGTCTTCTTTCAGGGATAGATCAATAGAAGCAGGTTAAGAGTTCTTCCTATTATCCTCATCCACCTCACATCGCAGTGTATATAGGGTACTGCTTATTTGTTTATTGGACAATAGATACTTTATGTATGACACAGCTAAGACTCAGCCTTTGTTCTCAAATAACCTTGTTCAAGCTGTCACCCAGTAAAATTTGAATACCTATAGAAGGGTAGACTTTTCAGAGATAGTACTCTGGTTTTTTTCCTTAAAATCTTCCTGGGCATGTCTTTAAGTTCAGCATCAACAGAGACAAGGATAATAATTCAGTCAGAGCAATGAGTGTTATAGATAGTTCAAATTGAAAAATTCATTTCAGAGATATGAAGCAGAAAAGTCAGATGAGAGGTTATTGCAGTTCATGAGAAATAAGACAATGAACAAACCTGTATCAAAATAACATAAAATGAATTTACAAAGATTATAGGGGAAGCAGGTTAGGCCTGATTTGGGTCTAGTCTTGTAGAATGCATTGCTGAGTGAGTATTTCATGCAGTAGTAATAGACACTTGAATGTCTAATTCTTAAAATGTGTGTGTCATCAAAATTCATGATTCCTAGTTTTTTCCTGGTTAATATACTCTATAATTTTTACATGTAAGTATTGTGTCCTGATTCATAAATTTGTTTATTTCCAGAGACTTTTATCATTTTAAGTTATGTTGTTTATCCTAACTTTAGAAATGTTAAATAAAAGTGAAATCATAGTATTTGGAACTTGTTTTTCAGATATGCAGTTTCCAGTTGACATAAAAACTGTGAGGAAAGATCATGAATTTTTAGATCAAGATGCAGTAGAATCTCTCTACAGGTAAACTTTGGACTGAATTTCCCTTTGGCTTAAGAATAGATGTCTAGGACTGATAACTTAAGGCTTTAATTAAGTGAATCACTTCATGAAGTGAGTGGGCTATGACTAATATCTTATATCTTACTTCGTTTCTGTTTGGATGTCTGGAGGAATATGGATTGCTGTTGTATGCAATATATGTGTCCCAACTTCAAAACATATGGTTTCTGTGGACTTTTGTAAGAAAAAAAACTCCTTGCAGCTCAAGAATTCCCTTGAAGCAATCAAAATATTTTTTAATGCATCAAGTGTGTAACATCTAGAAAAAACAAATTTTTGTAATTTCAGTACACAGACAATCATTACAATTGGCAAAGTACAATGCAATCTTATTAATTTCTGATCTATGCAAAGTTTATTGTCCAAATATGAGCTTGACAATAACGTGGAAGAATTTAGGTAGTGTCACCAAATTTATTAACTGGATTTAAATCATTTTGTCAAATATTTCAGGCTACACATCCGGAAAAAAAACAATTGATGGATGCTCATACTTTTTCCATTGCACATGAAATTTCAGAATCTAGGATGCAATGCTCAAAATTTTTTTTAAAAGTACTGTAGCTAAGAGGCTTTAGGTCAGAGTGACGCATAAGTTTATATAGGTCAAGGAATAAATTTGAGTAGCATGCTAGAAGCTGGACACCAAAAAATAGCAAGTGGGCCTAATCTATTCTAAGTGCACTTATTTTTAACTGTTAGTACTATTGCTTTGTACTGGAAATGAACGCACCACAGAATGAGGCGAGACAGCTAAATTCATTGCTCAGGCTTTATTGAATTCGTGCGCTAACAGCGAATGAACCACTCAGCCGTGAGGCAACAGCTGTTGGCCTGTTTGACAGCTTCTTATATAGTCGGCTGTCAAACTACCGGCCAATCAGGTTGTGATAGGGCGCCCCCTGCTGGAAACCAGACCAGAGGGGGAACTCAGAACATAGCACTCCTTGCTACCTCGACAGTTCATGCGTAGTCTTCGAGGTAGGCCAGGTGGTGCCGGATCCTAGTTGATTTGCGCAGCGATGGCTCATTGGATGTGGCGGGAACCTCTTCGGCTGGAACCTCTTCAACCGGAACTTCCAACTGCTGTACCACTCTGTAACCACCACTCTGCTGGTGATTCCTCGACCCATGGCCTCTCTAGTCAGTGTGGCTGCTGGCATGTTGCTGGTGCAGATGGTCTTGTATTGGTTCCTGAGAACTCATCATTCTCCCTAGTTAATACAGTTCGTGGTCTCGGGTTCCCTCACCCCTTTAATTGATTAATGTGACATCTCCAGGTCCGGCCATTCTGTAACTTCACAGTGTACGAACATGGTCCGGTTATGCTAGTTATGGATGTTGGTAGCCACAGGGGATTACCAGTGTAATTCCTCACAAATACCTCACAAATACATCAAATTCCCTGGTGTTGCTATGCGAGTCAAGGGGCTTGTCTGGTGAATAGACAGGATGCAGCCTATCTAACACTGTTCTAAGTCTTCGGCCCATTGATAATTCTGTTGGGCTATGATTTGTGAATGGACATGGGTAGAATGCTGAATTAGTAGATACTGGGCTATTCTAGTTGGCCATGGCCCTGGGCCCATCTTTGCTAGAGCCTCTTCCGCAGATCTTACCTCTCGTTCTGCCATACCATTACTAGAGGAGCAATTAATTCATGTCTTATGCCTAAACTAATGAGAAACAGCTCAAAACTTATTTCCTGCTGGAAACCAGACCAGAGGGGGAACTTCAGAACATAGCAACTATAGTACTATAGTATTAGAAAATGGAAGATTGCCAGGTAATGGAGGGATTGCCATATTACCAGTGCTTAAGTATCTGCAGTGGTTTTCTTCAGGTTGTAAATTAGATTTGTGGAGTTGTGTTTAATAGTCCTGAGAATAGGAATAATGAGAGGGAATAAGGGCTCAGTTTTCTATATAGTTCCTATTTTGCTTTTTTTGGTAGATCCCAAAGCCATCCCCTGCTGCAGATATTGAAAATTCTTGGCATGCTTTCTTAAACCTAATGAACTGAAATATAAGCCTTAAAGTAGGCTTATTATAATGCTATAGTGTTATGATAAATAAAAACAAATAAAAAATTCTGCCACAAGAAATAAAAAAGAGACAATTGTGATTTTGTCCATCTGTGTGACACAATTCCACCCACTTGTCATTGCTCCATTTAATATTGGGTTTTCTGTTTCCCCTTCAAAAAAACACCTGGTCACAAAAAAATTTCCTCATAAGACCTTGTTCATTTTTCAGATTAAACATGACTAAGAAATCAAATCATTCAAGATTATTTTCAAAAGAGACAAACATCAGGGTGTCAATATTTCTTGCTCCATGGAAAAAACATGTGAGAATATCACTCAGCTGAATAATGGGCCAATTTGTTTCATCCCAAGCTCTTTGTCTTTATGATGCTTTATCCTGCCATCTCTAATAATTAAGGGTTGCTAATGTTTAGGAATATTCATATTCAAATTTTAACCAAAGAATTAATCTGAAAATCACCCATTAGAATTTTTCTGGAAAGAGCTTGAATAAAATGCTGCAGGTGGTTAAGTGGTGCTGAAATATTGCCAGAGCAGCTGAAGTGTTTTACATATATGTTATAATTACATTATTTTTTTCTTTTGGAAAGCAACAGTCTTCCCATTCATTACACAACTATACCTCAGGGGACTTCAAGAATAACTGCTTAAATTGCAAACAAATTGCACAATAATATTTTAAACTACTTCATTCATAAATATATTGCTGGAAGGATATATGTAGCAAATTTCCTTTAAAATGCATGTGAAGATTAAAAGAGCGAGTGAATTCTCAGAGATCCTGATATGAATTGACAACCTTTCCATTCCATTCACTGGAATTATATGCCACTGGAATTATTGACCATTCTGATTTTGAATATTTTGTATATATTCAACCTTTGAAAATCAGATTTGAAATAACAATATTACAAATGGTTTAAAAAATAGCAACCAAAAGCACATATAGAAGTCATCCTGATTTAATGATAGTTTTTGGTACTGGGAACTCTATCACTAAACCAAATGGTTGTAAAAATGTGACATCATGTGACTACTGTCTTATGATGGCAATTGTAGCAGTTCCTGTTGCCATCTTTAAGTGAATCCTGCCCAGTCATTAAATGTAATATCGCTATTTGTGACTTCCTACTGTTTTCCCCTATTGGCTTATAAGAAGCCAACAATGAAGATCAGAAACAGTGATCATATGATTGCAGAATGTGGTGACTGGAGCAATTGCAAAATGCCTGAATTGTAATCTCAGGATAGTCGCAACTAGTGCAGTAAATGTTTGTCAGTCTAGAGCAGTCTGAGATTTAGCAGTTATTGGAAAAATGACACACTTCTTTGAAGTCTTCACAGTTTTAATTTTTTTCATTTACTGTACAGAATTAAAAGATAATTTATTAATAACTGCTAATATGTCAAATAGAGAATATTTATTTCACTTGAATAGACAGTAAGTGGTTCGCAATTTAAAAGTCATGGGAAAGTTTTTAATACAGTGGAAAAAGTTCACTGGACTAAAAGAAAAGAAAAAACTATGCTTGAGTATTTTCTTATACTCGAATGAAACTCCTGAAAATCTGTATCAGAGAAGTCCCCCTATCCTCCACACCAGCTCATATTGAATTGAATTGAATTAGGATGGCCTATTGAATGAGATGAGACCTTTTTGCTGTGAGGGTTGTGTTACTTTGTATCTGAATGGAATGTGACTGAGGGATGCCTTTGCTAGTGAAATAAATTCTGAATATCGTTCACAGGACTACAGCACTTCACTGAAAATGTGTAAATTGTGCTTTATGTTTCTTTTGTTATTCATTTAAAAGTGCAGATAATAATGATACTGGAAATAGCAATACTTTTTTTATACATTGGATGAAAGACATCAAGCCACAATCTTTTTCTTAAAATTCAATATCTTTGTCAGGCCATTTTTTTTGTTATTAATGCACACCTTGATGCCTATTTCCTTGTATGTGTTTCTAAAAACATTAAGAAGCAAACAATGTGAGAACTATCCTCAGTGGAACAGCTAAAACAAAAACAAAGAGATGATTTTGCTTATAATTTGTGGAATATTTAAGAACAGAAGACAACCAAGATTATAGAACTTTATTTTTCTTTATTTTCTCCAGACGGTTAAATACCTTGAATAAGTATGCAGAAATGAAGATGGAAATAAGTAAGCCGAGAAAGCGGGTATGTTTATCATTCATGAAAAAATGTTTACCATAAAGTGAAAGACATTTGTATGCAAGGTTATGCTTGCCTCAGGATTACATGTCAACCTTTGCTTGTAGTTAGTTATGAATGAGGCCGTTGTATTACCTACCTCTGGCAAAGACCATTAGTGGCTTGTCCATGGTCCATCATGTCAGCTACTCACAACTTTTATTCTTATTAACCAAACAAATGAGGCTAAAATCATCTCCAGTACGTTACATTTGTCCTTCTGAATCTGCTCATGACAGATGACCGTCAGCATTAAAAAAAACAGTGGTTATAAGCAGATGATTTGAAAAATCTTTAAAAAAACAAAACATCCTATACCTAGTAAGACATGATTCAGAGGCTGAATGGAACAAACTACCTTGGGGCAATTGGTTGTCTTCATGACTAACTGATTACTTGATAGAATCATATAGAAATTTGTTTCTCAACATATTATTTACTATAAAGACTGTTTTCTTGCTGGTATTAATTTTCAGTTATGAATATAGTCTGAAATATTTGGAAATGATATTTTATCCTAAATACCATCAGTACACTCTATTCCCTCTATAATATTTATGATGTTAAATGAGATGAGTGTGTTTTGAGATATAATATTCTTAATTACTATATTTTTAAATTAAAATGGATGTAGTTGAAAACAACATTGGGCTAGATTTTTTTTCACCCAAGCATTTTTTATATACAAGATGTGTGTGTGTGTTTGTATGATAAAGGTATTAACAAATTTATATCTGCAGCATTACATGATTCTGCCAGTTCACTTATTGCATCTATAATGTTAAATGGCTCAATCGTCTCTTCTAATTTCATGGAAGACCATAAAGATATGGCTCTTTCCCAAATATTGGCTACGATGGAGGCTGAGTCAAGACACTCATTGATGTAGTGCCTGGTAGGAAGGATGTTTTTGTTATGACTCCTGTTTATATTAATTATTGTCAGCTGCCCAAGATCATTGTATGAATTAGGTAGCCATATTAGTTCTTTAAATAAAGTAGAGAATAAAGAAATTACTAAATTTATGTAATATTTAACTGTTGAATTCCCAGAAGTTCATTAAAGGATATCTTGATTTGAAACTCTTTCACTTATAAGGCAATGTTTAGGTTGAACACATTTGTTTGAAAATTGCAAAAAGAAGATGTTGCATACTTAAATAAAATATTCCAATGTTGTTCTCAAATATTAAAATCAGGTGAATTTGCTTGCTTTGCTAGAGCTGTATATGTCTATAAATGAGCTATACAAATATAGCAGTAGAATTGCCATTTTTTTTCTCTTCTAGCATTAGCCTTTTTAAAAAAAATGAAATTGTCAACTGTGAATCAGATTGAGCCTGCAACAGTCATCTTCCATTTCTCAAGTTGCCACACAGCTCGGGAAATGGGGAGAGGAGTAGAATGCGAACTAGCCAGAACAAGTGCTATCTTGTGGGAACCAAGGTTGCTCCCAACAGGTGCTGGCCAGAGACTGAAACCAATCGCCAAGCAGACACCAGAACACCTAATTGTGATCCTAGGGGAGGGGGGAATCTCTAACTTTTAATTATACTGAAACTGTAGGAAATAACTACAGCTGGTGTTAGGGTCATTCATGCCAAAATGATGTACTCAATAAAGCAGTTCTTTGAGGAAGCTGAAAGTCTCAGAGTGCTGACTTGTTTGGGTTTCTTAGTCAGAACCTTGACAGAAACATTATTTTGGAAAATGAAACAGTTAATGCTATTTTCAGCTCTTGATTATCTATGTGATATTATATATTAAATTTCTTTGTTTGCTTTAAGAGTGATGAATCTGAAGATGAAGAACCTTGTGCAATAAGTAACAAATGGACTTATGAGAAAGGTACCAAAAGATGGTCCCATCTGGAAAACATAAAGGTTTCTTATGCACTAAGACCTGATAACCTGAGACTTAAAAGCAATGGCAGTGGGGATATTATCTTTTCAGCTCAAGGAGACATTCAAGAGAAATCTTCAGTTCATAGTTCTAGCAGTGGGGATAGTGATATAATTAATTTTCCCAAGATTTCTGGGGATGTTGAAACCAGCAGAAGCTCTTCAACCTGTTCCTCAAATAAATTGGCATCTCCTGACTCTGTTTCCAGTTGCTCTCCTTCTGTTACTGAGACCTTAAATATGACAAGTGAGGACAAGAACTTGGATAAACTATGCCATAAAAAAGGAAACAGTTTCTTAAAGAAAATGGAGAAGCTGCGCTTAAGAAGTGGCACCTGTAAGAAACAAATGCATTTGAAGACCAAATTCAACATTAGTGAGCCTATTCTCCTAGAGGGATTGAATGAAGAAAAGTTGAGAAGCTTAAACTGCATAGATATTTCTGATGCACCAGTCAGTCGGGTGATGCAGCCTTCTTATTATCCTCAGAGTTTTAGTAGCAGCAGCAGCAGCAGCAGTCAGTCTGGAGACAGTAGCACTGTGAGCACCCCAAGCCCAGTCAGCAAAGTAAGGAGACACAGTAAAAGAAGAGGAATATACGCTGAAGAGTTTGATCCCAGCAAGCTTTCCTTAAGGAGTGATTTTTCTGAGCAGAACTTCAACAGTGACATATGTTTGCACAAAAACAAAGTATTTCAGGTTCCACAAGGTCATAAGCCTGGGACTTTCCCCAAAGCACTTACATATAGTCTGTTATCTCCAATAGACAATACCTCAGTAAACTGGAGAACGGGGAGTTTTCATGGATGCCAGAGAAGCAGGGATAAGATTAATTCTCAGGAGACTGAAGGGTCATGTGACTCTCCTTCACTGATGGATAACAGGCTTAGTATATATGACAATGTGCCAGAAAATCTTCACAAAATGAATTCACCAGAGACTGATGATGATGATGTCTTTACGGAATTAGACAATGTTATGGAACACGTGAATGGACTCAGGAAGTTGGTCAGCCAATGGACAGAGAAATTATCTGATGATGGTGACTCTGATTCTGCAAGCTACTCCAACCAATCCACTTCTCCATGCCCATCATCTCCTAAGGAAATCCTTCTTGAAATTAAAAAGCATTCAGAAGAAAAATCAGCAGAGTTGCCAAATATTGATGAAGATAGCTGCCGACATCTTGGTGAACAGGGTCTAATGGAACTGACATATGTAATGGGAACAGGAACAGGGTTGATGCCAACGCATTCCATCAGGTTTGTTGAAATTGCAAAGAATCAGAATAAAATGTGATGTATAATAAATAAGTTAATCTGATTAACCCTGAAAGCAGTCTATATTAAATGAAGTTGGATTCATTACTTAATAAATACAATGACAACTAAATGTGAAATGTTTCAGGTTTTGCTATATAATTATTATGACTGGCAAATTATTAATTTTATATCATTAAGTTATGAATGGCAAAAGAAAGTAGAGTTGAATACCAACAGTAACAGGAATCTTAGGTGCAATTCCAAAGCATCTGGAGCACTCTTTTAACACGATCAGCATTGACAAAGTCACCATCAGTTAACTGCAAAAGGCAGCATTACTTAGAACAACTTATATTCTGAGACATTATCTTTAATATTATTAAACAACAATATCTGTTTAACACAGGTCAATGGGAAGGACTCAATAGGTGGACAGAAATACCCAATCCACTCTAACGATTTGGTTGATTTTGCAGCCAAGTATAATAATATATTCTTATAAGATATTTTCAAACGTTTAGAATTTTCAATGGGTCAATATACCTTTAGATATAGAATGAGTACTAAAAATGGCATAATACTAAAGAACATTTATGGTTTTTGTTTTTTAGGCATGGGAGAAGACCCTGGTCTAGTAGAGAAGACACTCATTTTGAAAGTCTTTCTCTACAAATGGACAGCCAATCAGCAACTTGTCTGAACCGCATGCAAAAGCTTGCTTTGTTAAAATTAACTACTTTGATGGACAAATACTCTCCATCTAGCAAACAAGGATGGAATTGGTAAGCTAAAATAGCTTTAGAATTTTATGGGCAAAACTCACAATGTTCCAGAGTGTTTCACTTTTGCAGGAGTGCATTGTTCATTTCTAAAAGTATATCTTTTAGATCAACAAGTATCTTGATGTTCCAATTTGGCTCTGAACCTAGAACACTCCAATTGGCATATTCTGGTAGAAAGTGAAACATTCAAGACATTGCCTACTTTAATAATTTAAATAAAGATAGCTCAGTTGAAATTATTACCAAAGTCTACTTAAATCTCTTCTGCTTGTTTTCTAGCAGGGCTGCCACATGATCCCAGAAAAATATTAGTTTCAGGAGGTGACACATGTGTTCTGAATTGTTTTGTCTCTTTTCAATATGGCTCATAGCACAGCCCTACTTTCTAGTATCTAATTCCATCATTGCATCTAGCTCTTTATATTAGTGATGTAGGATTTGATACAAACCATTTAATATTTTGTATCTAAATTAAAAACAAGCAGTTCATAGACTCTAGAACAGTGGTCGACAACCCATGGGTCATGGCCCACAGGTGAGCTGTGAGAAAATTTTGGTGGGCTACAGAGAAATCACACCCCCAGAGCACCCCTCCAAAGCAATTATTCCAGGCTGTGCAGAAACACAAGGCTGCACTGCCCACATGTCCTGCAGGAACCTTCCCCGCTCACTCACTCCTTACCCAGTAAACTTGCCTGCTAAATTGCTATTTTTCCTTTTTCCAACCATCATTTGTTCTGCTGTGCTGGGAGATTTAGATTAGCTAGGAAGCAGGAAATGGTTGGATTTCTTGCTTTCTAGCTAGTCTTTAGATCTTCGGCTCTGCTTTTAAGCACAGCCAAACCTCCCTTAGGACTGAAGGTTTGCTTGCAAGCAAATTCAGTGCAGACTCACAGCAAGCAAATTTGAGATACTGAGCTAACCAATGGCAGATAGATAGATAACTGATTCTGTGAGCAGCTCTTCCTGCTTTGCCTGATTTGGGGTAAAAGTTGCTCTTTTTTTTAAAAAAAATCAATTTTTACATGCATGATGTGAGTTAATTTTGTGAATTTGCTTGTAAGCAAGTTTTATGTGACAGATTGAGCTAGACAATGGCAAATAGATTTCTGAATGAATCTGTGATTCTTTGAGCAACTCAATCTTCCTGCCTGCTTTGCCTGATTTTGGGTAAAAGTTGCTCTTTTTTTATAAAAAAAATCAACATTTATATAAATATTTATAATGCCCAACCAGTCACATGACGATCAAGCCACACCCACAAATTAGGCCACATCCACAGAACCGGTTAGTGGTCCCTGGGATCTAAAATTATGGACTGAGGTCCAAAATTATGGACCCTGAGGTCCAAAAGGTTGGTGATCCCTGCTTTCGGGGATATTTTGGTGTAGGTTTAAAATAGATGAAGAAAGATATAAACAGCAATGGAGTAGAAAGCCAAAAGAATAATATTTAGAGGTCAGCTGGTTTGTGGTAATTTACAGTATGTAGATATTGAATATTGATACAAGATTCAGTAATGCTGATATTGAATCTTCAGCCAAATGCAGGAGAAATAAAGCCTTTTTTCAGCCCTGAGTCCTCCCATTTTTCTTATCTGTTTGGCCTTCTACTGATGCAGGAATGTCATGGAGTGGGATAGAAGCCACTATTTTTGGCACATTTTAGGTAAAATTATGGAATATATTAAATGCAAACATTGTGCAGGTTTAACTGACCTACTTTCTAGTACAAATCACATTGTTGAAACCAATAATTTTGCTATCAAAAACTGGTGTTGTAATCAAGAAATACTCAGAAGCTTTGAACCTGAAAGGAAATTGGAACTAGAGGGAACTAGAACTAGAGGGAAGGTACAGCCAGGAAAGGGGCATTGATTCTGCATTAGGGTTGTTCCTACCCTAATACAGAAGACCCTGGAAACATTGTTTTTCATTGGTCATTATCATGAAATGCAATGATAAAAATTCTTGTTTGGTTAAAAAAAAGGTTATTTATTCACATTAAAAATGTCAACCAAACTTGATAAAAATTGAAAGTAAACAAATATAGCTTGTATCTCTACAAAATTGAAATTTATTAAGCAATGTAAATAATGTCCTTCTGATACTGCTTTGTCACTTCAGGATTTTTAACCTGTTATATCCTATTAACAAATTCAAAAACCTGGTTTTATGCACTTAGTACTGTGCCAACCAGAAACTCTTGTCCACTAATGAATTATTTCCATATTTTCAGGACTATTCCAAAATTCATAAGAAAATTAAAAGTTCCTGATTATAAAGATAAAAATGTATTTGGAGTACCATTACTATTAAATGTTCAAAGAACGAGTCATCCTCTTCCAAGGAGCATATTCCAAGCTATGGACTACCTAAGACACAATTTTCTTGACCAGGTACCAGTATGAAATGTACTTAGGTTCACATCCTTAGTCTTTCTTTCTTAGTCTTTCTCAATCTGTCTGTCTGTCTCTCTCTCTCTCTCTCTCTCACACACACACATACACACACACCAGTAGAAGTCCAGTGCACTGATTTCTCAGGCCTTGAGAATTATGTGTTTGTTATTATTGTTTGTTTAATTGATGTCTCATCTTTATTTTTACTAGAACTCAAGGCAACAGACATTTCCCATACACCTTCCTGCTCCTCCACAACAACAATTCTGTGATGTGGTTTAGGTTGAGAGGGAGTGACTGGCCCAAAGTTGCCCCAACTGGCTTTCATAGCTAAGATGGAACTTGAACTCATGGTTTCTTACTTGGTGCCCTAACCATTAGATCAAACTGGCTCTATTGGCATGTAAATAGTACTTAAATGAATTGGTACTTAAATAGGTACATTCTCTTCAACCATAATTAACTTTGACACATGTATGATGACAAACTCTCTCTTTGTGCCTGCCCCATCTTTTAGCTTTCAGAGCTGTTTTTCATAAATCTTTTAAAGGAAAAATCTCTAGTAATTTCACATTTATATCATGCTTTTTCCCCAGTAATATATTATCTTACATTACCTGTTATGTCCATAGCCTTTCTGCTAAATCTAAACTGTATATTTCATTGGAGCATGAGGTTGCTTAATGGGGTTGGTCATGATTATACCTAATTGGCTAACTCACTCTCTCAAGGTTTGCTGCTTCTTTATTGTAGTTATTAATAGAAGTTGTGCACATACCACTCATGTTTTAATGTACTAAGTATTTACTATCAATGGATAGTAATTCATGCTATTTCAGGCACTATGTTCTCATATGCAGTTTTTACATTAAATGAAGTTTGAATAAGCTGCTCCTTCAGTAAGTTGCTTGAAGACCTCATTTTATAGACCTCCATAGCCAACGATATGTGTATGTGTGTGTGTTTGTGTGATATGTTTATGTTTATTTTATGGTATGTGTTTTGTATTACTGTATATATATATATATAATATATATATATGTGTTGTGTGTGTGTGTGTGTGTGTGTGTGTGTTGGTGTGTAACTATATATATATTTCTTTTCTTAAGTTTTCGTGGGTATATATATGTATTCAGCTTTTTCGGGTATACAGACGAACACTATACAGAACTGATGATGGCAGATGACATTTTGCCGAAATGTTACTACAACTTTAAAAGCACAACTTATAATGACGTGCGAACAATACCCAAACAAAGCTGAATACCATATATATATACTTATATATATAATATATATATACTATTAGATATATACTATATATACTTAATATAATATATATATGTATGCTGTTTAGCGAAAGTACCAAACGCGAAGAAGACTTAAAAAACATATATCATATATATACTACTATATGCCTGTTTAGCTTCCTTCAGGTATTACCCAACGTCATTGTAGTTCTGTTAAAGTCGTAGCAATGTTTCAGCAGAATCTCATCTGCCATTCAGGCTTCTATATGAAGTGTGTCTCACACATTCCTGGTTTCAAATTTGAGGCTGGTCCATTCTGATTGGCTATGAGCCTGGGTCTGTGTTCATTGGACTTGGATTCCTTGATTGATTGGTTGTTTCTGGTTTCTTCTGTCTGTTTTGTGGCTTTGTCTGGCTGGCAACCCTGCTGTTCTTGTGTGGAGGCTTTCAGTGCAGCTGGCTCCGTGTGAAAGGATGGCTGCACTCATTAGCAAGCTGTCTTCATTAGCAAGCTGGGTTTCACCTGGTGCCTGGTGGGGGGTGTTTGAGTTGGAGCTATCAGAGGGAGTCTCTTTGTGGCCAGGTGTTTGCCTGGCTTGTGGTGTGGAAATCTTTCTATTTGAGAGTGCAGCTTCCAAATGATTGACAGTCTGGTGAATCATCATTCTTACTATTCATGCCTTCAGGTTTTTTTTCAATCTCTATGGCTTTCTCTGATGATTTCTGTGGTTGTTTTCTATAGTAGCTAGGGTTTTAGTGCACTCTGCAAGTTGACTGTTGTGAGCTGTGGTTTTTCATGTGTTGGACTAGTGATGGAGGTGTGTTTCCAGCTTTTTTACTGCATTTTTGTGTTCATCAAGGTGGGGTACTATTCTTCTATTTGTCTGTCCAATGTATGTGGCCGGCATGATGTACAGGGAATTCGATAATTGCCTTGGTTTTCCAAGGTCAATTTTGTCTTTGGGGTTCCTTAGGATGGCTGCTGTTGACCTGAAAAACCAAGGCATAATACGAAATTCCCTGTTACATCATTGCCCCGGCCACATACATTGGACAGACCAATAGAAGAATAAGTACCCGCCTAGATGAACACAAAATGCAGTTAAAAAGCTGGAAGACACCTCCTCACTAGTCCAAACACAATGAAAAACCACAGGTCACAACATCAACTTTCAATGGACTTAAAACCCTAGCCCATAGAAAACCCAACCACAGAATCATCAGAGAACGCCATAGAGATTGAAAAAAGAACCTGAAAGCATGATATACGAAGAGATTATTCCACCAGACTGTCAATCGATTTGGAAAGCCTGCACCCAAATAGAAAGCATTTCTCCACCCCCAATTCCGCCGGCAAGAACTCTGGTCCACAAAACAGTACTCCCTCTTGATACAGCTCCAACTCAAAGAACCACACCCACCAGGCACCCAGCCGGTGAAACCCAGCTTGCTAATGAAAAGTAGCACAGCTTGCAAATGAATGAGCATCCGTCCTTTCACACGAGCCAAGCTGCACTGAAAGCCTCCAACCACAGAAAAACAGAGGGTTGACCAGCCAATCAAAGCCACAAAAACAGACAGAAGAAACCAGAAAACACCAATCAATCAAACTCCAAGTCCAATGAACAGCAGACCCAGGCTCATAGCCAATCCAGAATGGCCAGCCTCAAATGTTGAAACCAGGAAACTGTGAGACACACTTCCATACAAGAAGCCTGATGATGGCAGATGAGATTCTGCTGACACACGCTGTGCTACAAACTTTAACCAAGAACTTACAATAGCTACACTTAACAGAAGACTACATTAACAGAACTACAATGACGTGGGATAATACCCGAAGGAAGCTAAACAGCACAAATGTAAGTACCCGCGAGAACTTTAAAAAAAACCAAAAACAAATATATATATATATATATATCTTTTAAAACATTCTGTTTTCTAGGTTGGTCTTTTCAGAAAATCTGGTGTTAAATCTCGAATCCTTTACATAAGAGAAATGAATGAAATTAATCCAAATAACATAAATTATGAGGGTCAGTCGGCCTTTGATGTGGCAGACATGTTGAAGCAGTATTTCCGAGATCTTCCAGAACCTATATTCACCAGCAAGCTCTGTGAAACTTTCCTGCACATCTATCAATGTATGTATATGCTTTATTGTTTTTGGGTAAGAGATGGAAGAGAGATCATTTCTGGTAGGGGATATGGGGAAGGAGGTGTTTCTGGTTCACTTGGTTTGATGAGATAGTGGAGATTTCCCTCCCCCTAAGCTAACCAGATTTAAGAGCAAGAAGGGCAGGGGTTGGTATGGTGTGTGACTTGATGGAGCAGTAATTAGGCTAGGTAATCAGATTGTGGGTTCAAATAATAGCACAAACATGTGATTGATGCCTAGATTGGACAGCTATTTTGGTCATCTAGTATAAATGGAAAACTTCATTAACTGGTGGAATGTCATGTATAATTATGACCAGGCAGTGATCTCATAGTAATAATGGAGGCATAGGGAAATATGGGAAAATATGTGTTGGTTCACTCTCAAGGAAGAAGCCTCAGTGTCCAGTACCAATACTGAATTCTAGCTGTCTAGGCTCAGCCACAAGACAACAGAGCATTAGTGGTCATAGTCTCCATTTGCTGCTTAATGTAAGGAAGGCCTTACTTCATTTATTATTTGGTGCGAAGTTGGGGGCCAATGAGCAGTCCAGTCTTAAAAATGTGCGCAGTTGAATTATGGGTGTAGCACCAGCCACAACTCTGGACCAAGGGCAGAATATAGGTATTGTCTTCTGCTGTTTTGAAGATAGCTGAACATGAGACTCAACTTATGAAGTTAGGATTTAAAAATCAATTTGGGTTGCTTCCATTTTTTTCTTTGAAACAGTATCATCTGATAGGACCCAAGAGGTTTCTGTTTTCCAGAGTCTGTCCTATGGAACAACTCCTCTTTGAAATTCAGATGGCCCCAATCCTCTTGGCTTTCTGGGAGATTATAAAAACCTAGTTTTCTCCTCAGATGTTGGGTCTGAGATATTAGTGGAGCTTAGTATGGATATCTTCTTTTGTGTTGTCAAGTACTTATATAGTATCTGAATCAAATTGATGTTGCTTTATGATTTTTTTAAAACATGTATATATTTTGGGTTAGCTCCATATAGTTATTTGCTGAATAAGAGACCAGACACATTTGTTAAATTGATTAATTCATTTCTGGACATTTAAATTATTATTTTATCACTGGGAAAATCTGTGCTTTCTTAATGTAATCATATTATTACTTCTACTGGTATAATTAAGGCAAAAGTTAGAGTCAGGCAGAATAGCTTTTGTTGATTTTTTTCTTCGAAATGCAAAGATTCTTAATGATTCACCATTTAGTTCACTTAATTACAATTAATCTTTGGGATATTCTGCATTCTTTAATTTAGAATTTAACACAATTAAATATAACTGGAAACTAGGCCTGGGTGGCAACTTATTTTTAAGGTAATATGGATAATATAAATATAGGGGGCATGCATAAGCGCACCAACATGCCTACTGTCCCTGTCCTATTGTTTCTTTTTATTTTTATTATATGTATCCATTTCATGTATTCATAACTATGTTTACACATATACCTGTTATCTTATAATTGCTTGACAAATAAATAAATAAATAATATATACATTTTGTTTAAGAAATGCTTTTAAGATAACATATCTAATTCCTCGTTTCCTTCCTTTTTTTTAGATCTACCAAAAGATCAGCAATTTTGTGCTGCCCAGGCTGCTATTCTTCTTCTCCCAGATGAAAATCGTGAAGCTCTGAAAATTCTGTTGTACTTCCTTAGGGATGTTGTGACATTTGTGGAAAAAAATCAGATGACTCCAACCAATATAGCTGTGTGCCTAGCACCATCTTTATTCCACCTCAACACCTTGAGGAGAGATAGTTCTTCATCTTCCAGGTATTTTTTTAAATTAAATTATAATTAGCATATATGCTTGTTCATTACAGTTATTGTTTCCCCATCCAAAGAGGTTGAATTTCAAAATGGCTCAGAAGCTGTTTTTTTTTTTAAAGTGTGCCTGGTAAGTTATTTGGCAATAATTTATTGTAACTGAATAATAATATGGACTATCATTTGGGAACTGCAGTGCATGGATGTTATGCTGGACAGCAAGGTACTGAACAAAAGTTTGCTTCTTGAGATCTTTTGAGAGAGAGTTTGTTCATTTAAGGAGAATAAATAAAAGCCTGAATTAAAAAAAAAATCTATGAAAGAGTGACTGGATTGAAATTAAAGAGAAGAGCAAGAAAACTGGACTTTGGGATTGGATGACATCCGCCCCAAAAAGAACTTTTGCTGCATTGTTTGGCATGGCAGAAGCAAGGACAGAAAGTCACAGAACAATATAATGAATGGTGTTGATGTAAGCTTGGATATTTTATTTTATTTCTTGCCTTTTGTTGACTACTTTTTATTCTTTTTTTCTTCTTTACATAACTCTTTGCCCTGACAGATAACAGGATCACTGGTATATTT
Source organism: Laticauda laticaudata (assembly GCA_004320025.1). NCBI lineage: Eukaryota > Metazoa > Chordata > Lepidosauria > Squamata > Elapidae > Laticauda > Laticauda laticaudata. The sequence goes on along the minus strand of BHFT01028109.1, from coordinate 24,026 downwards.
GTCTGTTCTATAGGCAATTCTGATTATAATTACCCTTTCTGATCATAATATGTTGGATGGTAATGCAGTTTTTAATAAAATAAGCATAGAGAGTGCTAGAAAAGAAAATAAACCAACCACCTTCCATCCTTGATTCATGCATGAGTATACTCATTGCGAATACTTCTAATTCTACATCATCCTGTCTAATGTTTAAATAACGCACAAGGAACAAAGCTGGTTAATGGAAAGCTTGACTTTGTGGAAAATACCCTTTGAAACCATAGTTAAATGTTTTGCTAACCTGTTCCGTTTACGTTTTGACAGGCTGGTTGTCTTTCTTGAAGATATTTCAGATTCTAAGTTTGTTTGAAGTTGAAGACAATTTGGTTTGCCAACCTATAAGCTTGTGGTTTATGATGAGTATAGAAAGAAACTACACAAGATTATATAAACTGTCAGGCCATACAGACGAATAGGCAGACTTTTTAAGTGTGTGTAATTTTTTTGAGCTTCTTGCGTCATCAATCACTTTAGTGTGGCTTCCTCCCACACTCCTCTAATAACAGAAGAACATAAAAGTCCTCTGAGACTTAATTTTTTTGCCAATATTGCTCCACCTCCTGGAAGAGACATAATTGGGTTAGGAAATAGCCACAGAATTCAGTGTTCCCACAAGACCATTTGAAACCAGAGTAATATGGGAAGCAATCCCACCAATGGAATGAAAAAAAATTAACCAATACAACTTTTCTTGAGAAACAGTAAGTGGCAAACTTTTAAAGCCCTTGAAATAAATAAAAATACAAGAGTACTGTGGTTATGGAGAAAGATATGTTTTGTAACAAATATATCAGATTTCTCAAATATGGTACCCTTCAAATATTTGTAGACTTCACCTTTAGTCACCTGGGAATATGAATTTAATCCAATATATCTGTAATATATCAAATAGAGGAAAATGTAATATAAAATGCATGATACGATCATTCACAAAATACGTTGGACATTTGAAAGCGTCTTAGTTTGCAGTTCCTAAGATTGATCAAAGTTAAGTATTATTTTTGTTTTAAGCATGGGGTGGGAAATCAGGGTAAATATATGTGCATGCAGAATATATGTTTAAATATACAGAGAATTAACAATTGCATGGATTGTACATGTGTTTAATATCTGTCCATCATTGTATTCTATAGTTAGTTGAATAGTCTTCAGCTTATAGGCTTTGAATGTCTGTTGTAGGTTAAGATCTGAGTACAAGTTTAACAGATTAACAGATAATCAGAGTTGGAAGGGACCTTGTAGGTCATCTAGTCCAACCCTCCACCCAAGCGCATTCTTGACAATGGCAGTCCAATCTCTTCTTGAAAGTCTCAAGTGATGGTGGCTTCCCCACAACTTCCGAGGGCAAAGCTTGGTCCACTTAGGTTGATTGTTCTTCACTGTCAGAAAGTTTCTCCTGTTCCAGGGTAAATCTCTCTCGTTATTCCTTGTCTGGCGTACAGTGTGCTTTAGAAAATAGCTTGACCCCTTCCTCCCTATGGAGCCACTCAAATATTGAAAGACCGGCTATCATTCTCACCCTGGGTCCTTCTCTTTACTAGACTGAGCCAAGCCCAGGTTCCTGCAATTGTTCGTTGTATGTTTTTATCTCCAGTCCCCAAATAATCCTGGTTGCTCTTCTCTGTACTTTTTCTAGAGGTCTCAACATTTTCTTTATAATGTGGTGGACCTAGGTGTGGGTCTTTCTAAGGCTTTATAGAGTGGTATTAGTACGTTCCCTTGATCTTGCTCGTAATCCCTCTTTAATACAACTGAGGGATTGCATTAAACTTGGCTGCTGCTGGCCACACTGCTGGCTCAACAGTATAACTGGTTGTCCACTTAAGGACTCTAAGATCCCTCTCACAGTAACTGCTATTGAGCCTGGTTTCACCCCAGTCTATATTGTTGTACTTTTGGTTTTCTTGCCAAAAGTGTAGGACTTTACTTTTCTCTACATTGAATTTCATTTTGTTAGATATGGCCCACTGTTCTAGTCTGTCAAGATTCTATCTAATCTTGAGCCTATCTTCTGGGCGTTAGTAATTCCTGCCAGCTTAGTATCATCTGCAAATTTCGGTAAGTTCCCGTCTATTTCCTCATTTAAGTCATTAATGAAGATATTGAAGAGTACTGGACTTAAGGAACGGAACCTTGTAGGCACCCCACTGCTTACTTCCCTCCATATAGATTGAGACCCATTAAGGACTACTTGTTGAGTACGGTTTGCCAGCCAGTTGCAAATCCATCTAGTGGTGGTTGCTATCTGATTCCACTTTTTTCTCACTACTAAGACAGTAGGTTGTGGGTCTACTTTGTTGAATGCCTTACTGAAATTTAAATATATTATATAGTCACAGTATTTGCTGGTATTTTTTTCTACTAATTTAGTTACTGTGTGTTGAAGTATGAAATAAGATTGGTTGGGCATGATCGTTGTTTTAACAAACCCGTTCCGACTGCTAGTTATGTACTTTACTTGTTTCTAGAAGTTGGCAGATCTGGTTTTTATTATCTTTTCCAGAAGCATCTTCCCAGGTATTAATGTTAGCTGATTGGTCTATAGTTTCCTGGATATGTTTTTTTTTCCTTTTTTGAAGATGGGAAACACATCAGCTTCTTTCTCAGCTCTGGTAGGATTCAGTTCACCGGTGCTCCAGGATTTTTGGAAGAGATAGGTGCAGTGGTTCTCTGAGATGAACCTCTGCAGCTCCTTTAAAAACTCTTGGAAAATGTAATCCATCAGGCCCCAGTGATTTGTTTTCATCAAGTATCAGACAGTGCTCTCTTACATTTTTTTGCTTATTTTAAGTCGTTTAATTCTGGTTCCTGTCTTTACCAGTTATGTTTGTGATGTGTGGGTGTGAGCTGTACATTTTCTTTTTGCCAATGAAGACAGATGCAAAGAATGGAGTTGAAAGCAAGTTCTGCGTTTCTCTCTGGTTGCCTGTTATCTTCTGCCATCTTCCTCTCTTAGTGGACCGTTTTCCTTGATTTTTTTTCTTTGTATTTATATGTTGGAAGAAACTTTTAGTTAAATTATCTTTGGACTTTTGTTGCAAGTTTTGTTTTCGTTCTGAGCCTTGCTATACCTGACTTTGTTCTTTGCAAGTTTTCTGGCGTAATTCTGCTTGATATTTCTGCCTTAGTTGTATATCCTTCTTTTCCATTTTTTTGATAACTTGACTTTTTCTTCAATTTGCACAAAGAGATCTTTGTCAGCCAATGCCCTGGTTTCTTCTGTTGATTTCTTGTTTTTCTTCTCAGTTGAAATATTGTGCTGGTCTTGGGTTCTATGTGTTCATTACTTTCTAAAGAGTTTCCCAAGATTATCCTGAGGTTGTTTCCCCTTTGGAATTTTCATTCATGGAATCTTTCCAAGTTCCTACTCTGAGTTTATTGAAATCAGCTCTTTTAAAAATCAAGAATCTGGTGTCATTATGTTATCTGGCTTTGTGTTTTGGTTATGTTGAATTCTATGTATGCACATGGTACCTCTCACCCAAGGTTCCTTGCAGTTTCAACTCCCTCTATCACCCTCTTCTCTGTTTTTTGTAAAGAAGTTAAGTCCAGTGTGGCTTTGCCCCTTTCTAGTTTCATCCTCTACCTGATTGGACAAACAAAGTTGTCAGTTAGGTTGGAATTAGGAACTTATTTGATTTCTTCACCTTGGTGCCAGAATTAGTTTCGCAAATATGATATCAGGATAGAGTTGAAGTCTCCCACTGCTATTGTTGTGTGTTTCCTGCATATAGTTTTGTTAGTTGGCTGGCAAGAAAGATATCTATATTTTCTGCTTGATTGGGTTGGCCTTAAAATATACCCAACCTATGCCATGTTCATTTCTTTTTTCTTTTATATTGACCCATATTGCATTCTAGGAGGTTTTCATCTGTTGGTTTGTGCATTTCTGTAGGCAATTATAAGGTGGTCCTTTACATACAGTGCAGTCCAACACTCCTCTTTTATGGGGTTTGTTTTTTTTTTAATAGATTGCGCCAAGTAACTCAGGTCCCTTTTTTGATGGATGCAAACCATCTCTTTGTACATTTTTTTCATTGGACCAGCTGCAGACATCATGACTATAAACCAAAAGCCTTCCCTTTTACACCACTCCTTTAGCCACACATTAAACTCTGCTACACGCTGGCCTTTCCCATTTTGTTCCTTGGTATATTGGTAGTAACCTCTGAAAAGATAAGCCTACAAGCCCATATTACTAAGTTCATACCCCAAGCTCTGAATCTTTCTGAACAGAAAGTACATCCTTCGGGATAGATCATTTGTAGCCAAGATGTATAATAGCATCAACATCACAGTCCTTACTGGCATTCCTGACTGTCTTAAGAATACACTTCTTGTCTCTGCTAGCAGTAGTACCTGGTAGACACCTGACCTCTTTCAAAACCTCAGTATCCTCTCCTAAATTTAAATACCTTGCAGCTGAATCCCCAACCAGAAGGCGGCTTCTCTTTTTGGATGTCTTACTCTTCTTGTGTGACTGGTGCATAATACCTGATTCACACTTTCTCCTTTCCAAAGTAAATTCTCTTCTAGGACCATGATCCCCGGCTTACTTGAGTTATCATTATCACAACTACCTTAATCTGTCACTTTAGTGTCCCTATTAAGGTCAGCAAGGGCACTGTATCTGTTGTGCTGGGACACAGCAAAAGGTTTGTGTTTATGGTCCACAGCTCCCACCCTGCCAGATCCCAATGTTGTCCATACTGCCCATTTCCTGTCAGATCTTTGTGGTAGTGGGTGCTGGTAGCACGGCAGCTCAATAGATGGCTGGACTGGGCACCTAATTTCAGCTTGGAGAGCACAGGTTAGAGATTCTAGATAGGTAATCTGTCCATGTAGTCTGGTAATGTTTTTTACAAAGAGGAAAACTTTTACAAGTTTGAAAAGAGTACTGCGAAAGACAGCTGTAAAACAAGCATTACACTGAACTGAGCCGGTCATTTTGAAATAAAATAAAATCACAATCTCAAGCTCACTTACCCTAAATGTCTTATTGATATTCTTGGTTTATAGTTACATGATTTTCACACCATTAGGTATGCGGGCCGCTATCTTTCTCCTTTCTATTCACCTTCTGCTTCCTTCACAAGCAGTCAGCAGCTCCTCCCACAACCTCTGGGAATTTGAAATGCGACCTCTGGGAATTTGAAATGCAAGTTTTATTTCCACAGGATGGGGATCTGATAAAATAAATAATAGTTCAATTTTTGCCAGATGTGAAGAGAGGTAAAGCATTTGAAGAATGCATTTTTAAGAGGCATAACATCCCAGATGTGCATCAAGCAATAAAACAAGTCTTGTGATGTTCAGCATTCCCCAGGGAGAGAAAGAAAAACGAACACAGCCTTGTCAGTCATAAAGAGTGAAAATGTGGTCAGGGCCAGGAATGTGTCAGAAAAATGGAGGGGAAATGTTGCATAGTATTTATTTCCAGGAGAAGAAATTTGTAGTTTCATGGAGATTTGCAAGTTTTAGATACGTGGCGGAGGAGACCAATGCTTCCAGGTTTTTCTTCTATCTACAAATTATAGTAGGTTTTATCTTACTAGATAAAGAAGCTGTTCTTTTAAAAATGGGAAATATTCAGCATGAATATCTTGAAGTTTAAATAATAAAGTTGTAATGCAATGATTTGTATCATTTCATTGATGGTATCAATGTGAGGATAACAAAAATCCCTTATCTAACAGCTCTTGTTTCAGAATTTGAATAACAGTGTCTGTCTGTCTATCATTGTCTGTCTGTCCATCCGTCGGTCCGTCCATCCATCCATCCATCCATCCATATACCATATCTATCTGTCTACTACTATCTAATCTTTAAATCTTAAAAAAAAATTCCAAGATAGAGCTTGTAAAGATGAATGCCAGGTTCTTCGCAATCAAGGTTTTGGCCAGATGCCACAAGTAAGCTTTAAATATGAAAAATACTCTCTGGCAAAAAATTGAGAACTCTTAAATAAGGATTGGCTTTTCCTCTGAATTTATGGCTCAGTTTTTAAAAAAATATTTTAATGATACTAGACAAATCAATGAGTGCTTTGTGTGTTAAATGAAACAAGATTGACTAACATTTGCTCTGTTTGGTTAGAAGTCATTAAATGTTCCACAAAAGAAGTATTACATTAAAAGGCCACTATACTGGTTTAGTTTATTCTCATAGTTTTTAAAGTGTTTTTTGATGTAACTAGAAATGAAAATAAATGTGTGAAACAAGCCTGTATTTGTCACAGGAAATTATTTATATTGCATTCTTTACTGTTTTCAATGTCTCAGTGTTTTTCCCCCCTTTGCATTATACCACCCTAAGATTGAGTTCAATGCTCATCTGTATTGTAGACTCCTGCCAACTTATCTCTGCTCTCCCAGATGTTGGGACCAATCTTGCTCATCTCTTCACACCTCTCTAGTCAAGCTATGCTCAGTTGCTCCTGCACCTGCCATCCCAGGAAAACAGCCAAGAGAACCACCCCTGCAAAATACAGACCCTCAATATCAGTTCAGAGATGGTGGAATTATATCTACTGCTTATAACTGCCCAATGTCTTGTTTTCTTATTTTTTCCACATACAACCACTTCCTTTTCCACTTAGTCCTTCTCTCCAAAGTAGCAAATGTATTTTTTAAACCAGAACTAGAGTCCAGTGATTAAAACAATGAAGTTGTTACATTTTCCTTTTCAAGATCAAGCCAAAGGAAGCTCAGTACTGGAAAACCTGATCAGAGGGATTTGAGTGAGAACTTGGCTGCAACGCATGGCCTGGCCCACATGATCATGCAGTGCCACAGACTATTTGGGGTAGGTGATATTTTTTCAAGCATATTTTTTAAAAGTCTGTTCTAAAATCTAGGAAATAGAATCTGAGTATGTTGCTTGTTGGAAATGGGAAATTGGAGTATGTTTCTTGTTGGAAATGGGAGATTATTTTTTAAATTATTTTTTCAAATTACTGGCAAGACTGGTCTAATTCAAATTAAATAGCAAACAATTACTGTTTCAAGTTTTTCTTCGAAGTAGACAAATTTATGTGTCTCTTCATCACTATACTTGCTTGCATTTCCTGACACTTCCTTCCTCTACTTAAGGCCAGTGGCTTAATGAGCATTTGAAATATAAGAAACCCAGAACAGTTAATGTATGGCCTACAAACCACTTTTGGCCATCATAAAATATCAGCGATTGTATGTGAAATGTTTGGCAACTGGCTCATTTTATGACTGCATCCCTTGGTACATGTTTTGTGACATTTTTTGTTGGTTTCCAGCATTTTTGCAGATTTCTAGCATAATATATTCACATTTACAATCCTGGAATTTGTTTAGCAACCTCAGCGATTTGCTAAATGGCAGCCTCAAAAAATATAGTAAAATCAGGTCTGATCATATGGATACCATGGCTTACTATAACAAGTTATGAGGACAAATCTGGTCACAATTGTGGTCATAAGCTGAGGACTACCATTATCTTTAATTTCACAGATGAAAATAGTTTTTTTAAAGAAAAAATCTTTAGTGTATGTTAGTGAAATGGATATTATATCAATTTTAATTCGTTCAAAATGTAAAGCTTTGTTTTTAAATTAAAATATCTCATTGTCTTCATTTCGTTTTGCCCTGTATGAGTATTTTATTTGATTCCTTCTTGGTTTATTTTAAATATGGGCTCAGAAATAGTTTGAGGGAATGAGTCATCTATTCATTAGGAGCTAACAATCTCTAGTTGCTTATAACAGAAAAGCTGATCTTTCCCAAACTGATCTAAAACTTCCTTAATGATATGGGAAAAATGTGAGTTTTCCTGTTTTTGCTTAAGAACAGCATGGGCATAAATATTTAAACCCATTTTTACAGATTTGTGGCATCCCTTCTGCTCTATTTTCAATATCATTTTGCAACAAAAGCTTAATCATCTGATAGGAAGCCAACCTGGTCAAAACTACGAACTTTCCAAATCACATTTCACAGCAACAGCTCAGCAGGATTACAAAGAGTTCTAGTACATTTTGAAATCATCCTATCTAAAACTTTGGTTCATGTCTCTTTATTCAGGGGCCTGCTATTATCCAAAGGCCTTGCTGAATCTGATAGATCAATAGCCTATATTTTTGTTTCCCACGGTAGTAAAACATGTTTTTCGTGGCAGCATTTGTAGTCATATTACCTGGTTCCAAAATGTTTCTTTTACAAATGTAAGAGTTGTTTTGATACAGGATGGGCAGGAAATTAAATAAATAAATAAATAAATAAGCAATGGCCTGCTGTTGAAAAAACCCATTATCCATTTTAGGATTAGAAAAGTTAACTGAGAATGAGCTGGGCTTTCATAAGGGATCATTTAGACTCAGCTCAGTGTCTTCTATATTTGTAACTCATTTGGCTTTCTGCAGTTTATCAACTTTACTTATTCATAATATTTCTTCATATGATAGAAAACAAATATGTGAGAGAAAGGGGGTCTGGATAGGAAGTGTCAAAGAATAGAATGTGAGAGACTCACAGCCAATAATTTGTACAAAGTGCAGAACCAAAAGTGAACTTCAGAGTTGGGATATAATGCTTATTTAATATGATCTTTGTTCTCCTCTTCCCTTTGTATGGAAAACTGGCAATGAATTTAAGGGATAGGAACAAAAGCCCAAGGGTATGAAAGTTGCCTTTGTACTTTATTAAGCCCTAATTTGCACCTTATAATATACTTTTCTTCAGTTCTTTAAACCCTTGTCTCTAGAGCAGTATTTCTCAACCTTAGCAGTTTGAAAATGTATAGATTTCAACTGCCAGAATTTCCTAGCCAACTAGAGTGCCAAGCCATTCCTATATGAGCTGAATATATACATATTTCCTTTCTGATTTGGTGGTGTATTTTCTTCATGTACATGACTGTAATGTACTACTTATTGAAAGTAATGCTACTTTTTTTTTCAGACCAATGTAAACGTGTGCTCTTTTTCAGGTACCCAACTATTGTTTTGATCAGGAGTATGAGAATGAACACAACCAAGCAGATTTAGGTGAAGTAGCTCCACATCAAGCCATTTTAATAAAATATTCTAACATGGTGTCATCCCTGGAACACTTAATGCAGGACCTACTCAGAGAGGCCAAAGACAAATTCAAGAACTGGGTCACTTGCTCCATCTTAGAAGGAGTAGATTCGGCATCTAAGAAGGTAATTTAGCAGGGAATCCTCCTAAATTTAACAATAGCTTTTTTAAAAAACCAAATGCAGAAACTTCACTTCTATAGAATTATAAAAATGAACAGAAATTGCACTGAACCAGCCTAAACCACCCTAAATCCCTATTGAAGTTTGAAAATGGCATTAGTACTGTTTCTTAGTGTCTCAACTCTGATATTCCTGCAACCATAATTTGAATGAAAATATTGTTTTATATGTTTTAATCATTGTGCCAAACCAAATTAAATGCCTAAAATGTCTCTTTACTGTTACTTGGATTACCTAATATAACATTTAATGATAAAAATGCCATTGGCCTATTCTTCAGTGTAGTTTTGTCGACAATCTTTTCTAAATAATTACCTGACATATTGTCTTATTACAATGTGTATTTTTAGTGAAGCACATAAGATTATCCTTGTTCTAAAAGGACATTGTTACAGGAGCATCCATTTGGTCCCCAAATTGCTTTAGTTGTCTTTATATTGAGTCAATGATGCTCCTAATTTGTTTAAGCATTGAAGGATAAAGGTCTGTCACATTGTTTCTTAAAATATTGACTATATTCTCAGGTGGATGATAACTACCACATCTGTTTATGGAAAACCTCTGTTGAAATTGATGCTGTTCCTAAAGTTATTCTACACCGTATATTGATGGAACAACATCTGTGGGATCCAAATCTTCAACAAACAAACATCCTGGAAGTTTTAGATGATGAAACAGATATTTATCAGTACACAACAGCAAATATGTCTCCACTTCCTTCAAGAGAATATGTGGTCCTAAGGTTAGAAACTATAATAAATTTCCATGTTTTTGACATCAGTTTTGTCGATCTATGTTATTTTACAGTATTATTTGTCATACATATTCTCAGGGAAAAAATCCTAAAAGATTAAGTTCTAGGCTGCATAAACAGAGGGGTAAAATCAAGATCACATGAAGTATTAATACCATTTTATAATGCCTTGGTAAGGCCACTTGGAATATTGTATCCAGTTTTGGTTGCTACAATCTAAAAAAGATGTTGAGACTCTAGAAAGAGTGAAGAGAAGAGCAACAAAGATAATTAGGGGACTGGAGGCTAAACACATAAAGAACAATTGCTGGAATAGAGTAGGCCTAGTTTAATGAAAAGGACTAGGAGTGACATGATGGCAGTGTTCTGACACTGTATATCAGGGATTGCCACAAAAAAGAAGGAATCATGCTATTTTCCAAAGCGTCTGAGGGCAGGACAAGAAACAGTGGATGGAAACTAATCAAGGAGAGAAGCAATCTAGAACTAAGGAGAAATTTCTTGACTGATAGAACAATTAATCAGTAGAACTTGCCTCCAGAAGTTGTGAATGCTCCAATACTGGAAGTTTTTAAGAAGAGATTGGTCTGAAATGGTATAGGGTTTCTTGCCTAAGCAGGTTGGACTAGAAGACCTCCAAGGTCCCTTCCAACCCATCCCACCCCATCTTTGAATCTCCCCATCCTACTGATTTAGGTATATTAACAAAGCACAATTGGTTTGTTTGCATATTGCGCTGAAAAAACAATTACATCTGACAGGTGTAAAAAACCACAAGGGAATTAAATTTCTAACTTGTAGTGTACTTATTTTTGCTACAAATTAAAAGAGTGTACAGTAAGTTTTGTAAATGACAAATTATTAAAATATTGATTACACATAGAAAAGCATTTAAAATTGATAATTTGCAACTGTGGTTATGATATCAACTGATCAACAGAAATCTGTGATGGTATGGGAAGACAGAATTGACAGATGATTGCATGCATTCTAAACTTTGTCAAGTGGAAAACTTTTAAGAGTTTGTTATCCTGTACATGTTCTGCAAGTCCTTTGGCAAACAAATTGTTCTACCCATCAGGTAATCATTGTTTTTCTATATGGAGCAGAATTATTGAGCGCTCATCTCAAAATCTCAGTATTTCAAAAGAAAATAATATAATCTCAATAGATTGTCTGATTCATCTGATATATTTCAAGATTTGACAGTTTAGTGAGATCTTAGATATTGTTTAAAAATTTAAGTTAAGTTTGCAATCCTGTGGGTGCTATGTTGCCAAATCCTGCATTTCTGCCGTTTATAGAAGTTGCAATCTGGATTGGATTTTGCCTATATTTGACACCATTTCACGGACACAGCATATATGTATTGGGAAATATAATTGTTTATTATAAGTACAGTTAGAAAGTTGATATAAATGAAGTGACATAAAAGTGTTCTTTGTGTAGCTAATATGAGTTTAGTTTCCTAAATATAATGAGAAATCAAAATCTGAAATGTTGGGCTTTTTTTACTTTGTTATTTCTAGGACTTGGCGGACTGATCCTCAAAGTGGCACATGTGTTCTAGCAGCTACCTCAACAGATAACAAAGGTGCTACTGTGAATGGGATTTTGGCTCAAGTCATACTTTACCAGTACCTTATAGAAGTTATTGCTGGTTCCCAGAAATCCAAAGTAACATATGTTTGTCAAATAGATACCAGGTATTTCTTCTATTCCTTTCCTTGAAACTAAAGCTTTACCGATGAAGGCCTTGATGCTCTCTGAGCTTAGTTGTTTGTATGAAGATATTTCATTACCCACTTTCATAACATCATCAGTGTGAGAGAGAGATACACTCCCCACTTATATACCGTAGCCTGCGAGTATCCTGGTGGTGGTATGATTTTCTTGATAATTCATTATTTCTTATATAGTCTATTTTGGTTACAGAAATATGAATTAAGGTGATTTTTTTAAAAAAGAAAAATAATTAATGATTTTATACCAATAGATATGAAATGACACCCCACTCCTCCAAAAAAGGAAGTCAGAAAGAAACAATGCTAGTTCCTAATATTGCTTTTTATTTTTTTCAGGGGCCGGACCACAGAATGGTATAAGAGGGCTTTTGGTCATATCTGTGCTGCAGACATGATAAGGATTAAATATTCTTTCAAAGGATCCCCTTACCGAAATTAAACCAAAGACAACCATTTGATGCTTCTGGAGATGAAGATAGTGCAAGATGACTGCAGTTACCATTTTCAAATTTGATTAACTGAGAAAGCTGAGAAAGATTAACTTTGATAAAGCTATCAAAGAAGAATTTTAGAAATGAAATTTCAGTATAAACGTACCTTTCAACTGAATAATTTACACATTATTTTAGTGTTTTGCCAAGAAAATGAAATTATTTTGATTATTTCTTAATTTATTTACAAGGAACATCTTTTATTAGTCTATTTTAACTGTATAAATGAGATATATTTTTAGATGTTTTATTGATTGAAAATGTGAAAGCAATAGTAAAATTATATCAGCAGCTTACAGCCTGACCAGCTTTTATGCTAATTTTATTTTTATTATTGTAATATATTAGGAAACAGTGATGCTTGTGTAAGAAGCTAAGCTAAGCTAAATTACATTTTATATATGTTGGTCATAGATTTCTGTATCTTGAGTAGCCACAATAATCCACTTGAGAATTTATACATCCATTTTTAATGCAGGAATTTTTCAGTTTGCCTTAAGACATGCTCAAGGCAATGTTCAAAGCAGAATAGGCACTTTAAATGGAAAATGTTTACTTTTGGGAAATAATCGAGGACTAACTACATCGTGATACATGGAGCTGAAAACACTAGATTCAAATTCTGTATTTACTTAGTATGCCCAGTTTTCATTTATTTGTTTTTTATCCTGAAAAATGCAGTTAGACTGACTTGAAGATGATTTCAATTTTTTTAAAAAAGTCTATCAGTAGCTTTCATTTACCATACTGGATAAAAAAAATTTTGAATGAGAAATTGAATCAGATCACTAGCTTTACATACATGCTAAACCAGTTTGTATATGCAAAACATAGCAAATTATATTGTGGCACTGTGCTGAATCATTGGCATAATCTTCCTCCTCCACAATGATTTTTTTTACCACTCCACTTCTAATTGTCTTTTCTCATTCGTTCCAGTACAATAGAACTTTGATCTTGGACATTTTGTGTAGCTCTTTAAAGATGTTTTTTCTTCATTTATGAAATAAGTTACCCCAAGTTTGCCAGTAACTTTTGGCATGCAGATTGCATTTTTTACCTCTAGCTCCACAAGCTTAAAAATATTTCTCAAAGTACTATAGAATTAGTATTTTTATTACTTGCTATAAAATATACTGTTTTTCCAGTTGCATAAGCCTATAATCCACAATTCCTAATTAATGGTTTCTAACAAACAAGTCCTAACATTACAGTTAGCTTGACAGAATTAAGGTAATCAATCACATTAAGATACATGACTACCCAGTGTGTGTATACAGTAACAAGGGATTTAAAAAAAAACAAAACCCTGCTAATTCAAGTAAATATCTGTCCTATTTTTGGTGACACCTCACACCTGTATCACAGCCTATCCTATTCAGGATGTTCAATGTTCATTTTTACAGTGGCATTTTATGCAGCTGCTTTCAGGAAATGCCAATACCAAGCTCACCTTGATTGATCTTAAAAATATAGTTAATATATGGATGGAGGGTGGTCACACTGAGAAACTGAAAAATATATGAACAAACAAACCTGGAGAAGGCAGGGAAGAACTACTGCTGTATTTTGTGTGTTTTCATGCAGTTAGTAGTGATTTTAAATTCGGTATTTTCCTCAGCCTGCCAGTCCATCTGATTTACGTGTTATAGCACAAAATGATTTTTTTTAAACATAAAAGCTAGTTGCAGCATTCCACTTGGGTATTCTATTTTGTGCTATATTTTATACATATTGCCATCTGTGCTATTTTGTTAGGGTATTGTAAATATTTAGCTAAGCCTTAATTGTATACTTGATGTAGATATTTATATACTATTATAGTAACATACATTTCATATTAATATGACATTCTACAAGCCCCTCAGTGAACGAAATGTGTTTATTACAACTATTTTTATTGGCATTTCATTATTGCTTTCATTAGGAATAACTAAGTGGCCAAATTGATTTATTTGTGATGATAAAAGGTACCTTTTTTGAAAAGACGTTTTGTGTAATAATGCTAGCCATTGTAAAAGAAGTCTGTATTTCTACTATGTTTATATATTTCCAACAACAAAAAAACCTCTTGCCAGATGGTATCAATTTACAAATCTTTAGACATGGAGAGCTGGTGAATGCTAATATTTAGCAGCTAAGTAGCAATTTTAGTAATAGAAAAGGGGGAGGGGAGAGGAAGAAGAAAATAATATATTTAATATTATTGGTACTTTAAGTTTAACATGTTGAACATGCTGCAGTATTTTACTTTTCATCCACTTGTATTGTCAAAATAACTTTGGTAAAAATTGTTAACATGCTTGATTTATTGACAATGCACCTTTAATAAAAAGGTGAAGCGCTTCGACATTTCAGTATTGATGTGTGCAGCACAGGTAACTTTGTTCGTATTTTATAACACTGTATGTTTTCAATTCCTGCAACATATGACTTGGTAAACTATCAGAAAGAGCTAGATGATCCCTTTTTCATTTAGAATCGCACAAGCCTAATGTAAATATTCCATTTTACTGAACTCAAACATGACAAATTTATGCAAATTTTAAAATGCATACAGATTGTCTCTGCATATAACTTTTGTGACATCTAACTTGGTGAAACACAATTGCAAGCACTTCTGGCCCGATAAAAAAAAGAGAAAATCCAATCTGAGTATCTGTTATTTTTATTAAGTTCTAATCCTGGTAAGGAAAAAAGAAACTGTTTATCCTTTGCTTCTAACAGTTTTTAAAAGTCATTTTAATTACATTTTTTGGACAGGCTTGATTCCCAAGATAGCAAAACCTTTGGCCATCACAACAGCTGTTGCTTCACACAGGAGCATTCGCCACATGTTCACATTCACTATTTCACCTAGACACAAAACAGACACAGCACAAAAATAAATATTTGATGCAGCCCTTTCAGAAATACACATTTTGCTTTTTTTACAGTCAATAACACAACATTATGCAGGCAGTTATAATCAGTTCCTGTTAAATTATCACATATTAAGTTTAAGAACAGTCTCTAGGTAGTTCCTACCTTACAATCATTCATTTAGTGATCATTCAAAGTTATAACAGCACAGAAAAAAGTGCAGCAACCCCATGGTCATGTGATCGAAATTCAGGTGCTTGGCAACGGACTCATATTTATGACTGTTGCAGTGTCCCGAGGTCATATGATTTCCTCTTGCAACCTTCTGACAAGATAAGTTGATGAGGAAGCCAGAATCACTTAACAACCTCATTACTAACTAAAAACCACAGTGATTCTCTTAACTGTGGCAAGAAAAGGTAATAAAAAAGGGCAAAACTCTCTTAACTAATTTAGCAATAGAAATAGTTGTTTGGGCTCAATTGTGTTCATAAGTCGAGGATTATCTGTGGTACTCTACTTTTGTGATGATTCTGTTCAAATATTTGCATCCATAAGAGATCCAATGCAGCTATACCGTATATACTCGCATATAAGCCGATCTCACGTATAAGCCGACCCTTAAAAAACTGCCCCAAAATGAGGAATTTTGCAAAAACTCACATATACTACGACGCCCAAATTACAGGTGTGTGTGCTGGGCTGACAAAAGAGGATCAATATGATGACTAGTGAAAGGTTGCTTATCAAAGTCTAGGGGAGAAAAACATGAAACAGTTACCCTATGAAAGAATTGCGTTGAGTTTTTAGACAGATCGCAACCGAACGTGGTACGGATTAAGATCTAAACCATGCACAGTCGTGTTATTTGAGGGCGATAGAAAAAGCAAAATGAGGGGTCCCAGATGTTATAATTAATAAAAATGGGGGCGGAAAGTACTGTAAGTATGGGGTGCAGGGTAGGAGTGGACAGGTGAAAAGGTAGAGGAAAGGAGGGAGGGCCAAAGAAATCGGATGAGGCAGGCCAAGTAGGCTTATTGGAGGTAAACTGTTCATAGGTAGAGCGAGTTAAGTATGTGGGGGTGATGCTGAGAAATGTCTTTTCAACTATCAATCGGAGATTTAGCAGCTCGATATAGAAAAAGGGATGAGAGTGAGTTCAATGAGAATTGGTTAATTGAATTGAGGAGGATCAATTCGAGACAATAGATAAGTCCGTATCCCCACGGAACCGTCAAGAATGTTACACATGATCCTTGTTGGGAGGTTCTAAGAAGCTTGGGTCGATCCCTCTTCCTAAAGGAACAGGGAAACTCGGTTTACGCTGTGATAGATGGCTGGAAGGATTGCCTATGGTTTAGGGGAGAACTCGCCCCCCTTGGAGAGGGGAGTAAGAGATTTTGTTAAAAATCTCTTGCCTTTGAATGGAATGATCCTGAGAGTGGAAACGAGAACAAAAACCGACAGTTTGAGAGGCCTGGACAGATACTCATCCTCAGGGGATAGCACGAGAGCCCTTGATTGTATGTGGACAGGCGTCTGGAAGCAAAATTGTGCCTCGTTTGAAGAAGAAAAAGAATCACCATAATCGTACCCATGGAAATGACTATGTTAGTTAACTGGGGAGAAAGAGAAGGAAGGATTACCGGCTTCTGTGAGTCTGTTGAGATGCTGGAAGGAGCCAGGGGCGAAAGTCTCAAAGAGGAAGCTTCAGTTTGTTTTGAAAAAATGAAAAAAAAACGTGAAATATTTGGGACATTACATTCAGGCAGGGGGTTAGGTCCTTTGGACCCTGAAAGGGTTGGATGGGATTCATGAGCTTTGGCTCCCTCCCAGGGAAACAAGACAGAAGATGCGGAACAAAAGCGTTGCGGATTTATTGCGAATATTGCAGAATCTGGGTAGACCAATTCAACAGTGTTGGACAGAAAAATAAGAACATAGGAAAGGTTTGCCTAGAGAAAACGGGAGAGCACAATAGAATGGATAGGAAGGGCAGATAAGTTAGAAAAGGATGGGGACCAGAGCCAGCTAGAAGAAGGGCTCTCCCTGTCACACGTCCAGGTTTTTAGGCACAGCCAAAATCTGAATATTACCACCCTCTTCCAAATTTTGTATGTGGCTGGTGCTCAGGGGAAACAGCAGGTGGAGTTCCTTACCCAAAGAGGCCGCCCCGAGGAGGATAGTACCAGCTTGGTAGCCTTCCTAGAAAGACAAGGGTTAGTTTGAAAGGATGCCAGTTTTGTGTTCAGGCTGTGGCCAGCAACAGCGTATGTTGGTGTGGAGGAGCAAAAAAGTTAAGCTTTGGGGAGCCCTCAATTCAGGATGAGATACATTCGCCTCATCAGTCAACGTCCAAAGTGATGTGAGCTCCAAGACACTGGCTATCACTTGAGAGCTTGACCGTGAAAGGAGGATATTGAAGTATAAACCATTTTTTGAGAACCTAGTTCAGATGTGTGGAGGTAAATAGGACAACCAGATCAAGAATCGTAATATCCAAAGCACGAAGTTTCTTGGACAAGTGGAGAAGAGGCAGGCATGGGCATACGGTCAAGACCACACACCCATGGCATTTGTCATATGCAAGATGAGATCTCATGTTGCACGGATCATTAGGAGAGGACCTTGGAAGAGACTCCATTGGAAACAGGCGAGAGACGAGGTTCGGTTTCTCATACTGATGGATCTTAGCAGCGGTGGAATCATTTCACTAATCAGCGCACAAACCTCTGGCGTCATGCAATTAAGTAAACCCAGGGAAGGTTGAGGTTAATAGAGAAAGGGTCCACTCCCAGCTGTCTGTCATGGCCCAGAAATGTGAATTTGCTTGCGGTCATGCAGGGTGAGACGCAGTGGGCCTACAGAGCCTTGGAATTTGGCTGAGGGATGAAAAACAGTAAGAGCGATTTGGACTGATTCCAAGTATGGCTTGGGGTGGTGCACCAAGTTTGGGAAAAATCTTGGATAAGACAAAGAGGGTATATCAGGTGGATTGGGAAAGCAAATTAGAGGCAAGTGCCAGGTTAGGTAGAACAAGACTTAAAGGCATTGCAACTCCCCAAGCTGAGTATCAAATTGTCCATGTGAATGCCACATAAGAAGGGACACCGGAGGTTGTGGGAAACCGCATGGGCGGACAACATGAGAGTGCGAAGGAAGCTGCAGGGGACGATAGAGTTGGTAATCGTATCTAATACCAAGTACGGGAAAAGGAGGACAAGAGGGAAGGAAATGGGAGCCATGAGAAAAAGGAAAAGTTGAGAGTTGGGAGAAAGAGGGATGTGTCAAAAACCCCAGAGGATGGAAGACGTCGGGAGGGAGTCAAGGTGGTGTCATCCATTGTCAGTGAGTGGAAGTATTGGAGAAAAGTTCATGAAGAGATGGGACATTGGGAGATGGAGGCCCCTTGGTTCGACGGAAGTACCGGGATAAAGAAACGACATCAGGGCGTAATAGAATAGGACAGAAGTGAACTGAGGATAGACAAGAAAGAAAGAAAGAAAGGCAAAAAGTTGCGGAACAAGGAATGGAGAGACCTGTGCGAGAGAGAGAGGAACAAGGCATCGATAACGCTAGAAGAGAAAGTAATGTTGATAATGTGAATATAAAGTATGAGAGAAAGAATAGAAGTGAAGGAAAAAGCGGAGACAAAAGAAGAACACCCGCCGCAAAGAAGAAAAAGAAGAAAGAAAGAAAGAAAGAAAAGAAAGTTAGAAGACGAAAAAGAAAGAGAGAAAAGAGAGAAGAAGAGTAAGAGAAGAGAAAGAAAAGAAAAGAAGGAAGACGCGACCGGATCTTGGTCCTAGATGCGATTGCTCTCTCTCAAGTAGGTAGGCTAAACATAAAATTGACGTGTGCCCACTAGAAGAGATTGGGCCAGAGAAGGTGAGAGAGTCGGGTGCGTTAGGACCAATAACCGCTTGTTGATCTCAGGATACAGATCCAACCTACGGGTACGTTATAAAGAACACAAGTTGACTCGTGAAAAGAGGCAGTGGGTCAACGAGAGAGAGACAGTTAAAAACATAGAACCGGTGTACTATGAGGTTTGCTGCTGTTTTGCCCAACCTCGGCTATCCGTGCTGTTACCTGACCTTTATTTTCTGCTTTTCAACTGGCAACTAAGCGGTCCTTGCGCGAACAGCAGCTGCAGTTTGAAAAAAATAAGATAAAAAGGGGCTTTGTCAACCACTATGCACTTGCACGCAGCAGGCGTGCTCAGCTGATTCTGGACATTCTCTCAGCAATTTCGTTAAGCATTGCAACATCGTGCGATCATAGTAAACTTCGACTGTACTCACACCAAGTGTACGCATGACAGAGGAAGCAACCGATCAGTCGCTTATTCCAGGTTAGATCCCATTCCCTTTGAACACAAAGGCTATCCAGCTCCCGCAGGAGACGCCCCAAGAATGTCTAGCTTGCACATCTGGGGAGATTTCAACTCATAATATCAGAATAAATTGGACTTTTTCTCTTTTGGAGCATACTGATAGGTTTAAGTGTCCTCTGAGATTATCCAGACTCCACAACAAAAACATGTCCACGGCAAAATTGCTGCCAGATAACCTTACAAAACCAAGATCTCTTGATTCATCTCAGCTAAGACTTGGCGCAACAATCTGGGAGTTTAGAAAAGTGTGGTCATGTTATCTTAACCTGCTAGAAGAATGAATCACAATGTCAGCAAGCTAAGTTTTCTACAATTTCTGTAGCACCAGCTTTCTCAGAAAATTAAGGCTGGATCTATAATCTGAGGTTCTTTTGACCCCCTCTTCCAACACCAGTGCGTACAGATGAGGGCCCACACAGTGCTCTTGTCCTTACAGGTAGGAGCCAAGGATTACTTCTACTTAGAATTATCAGATGTCCTATCCCACGTCGCATATGTCGAAATGAGTGACAACGACATATAGATTCAGACACGCATTGCGAACTCACCTTTCACCCTCAAAAGGTTCTGCGAAAAAGGGTAATGGAGTGGCGCTGAGGGGTGCACATTCGGGAGGCATAGGTACCTACGATGGCCATGGTTCAATCTAGCACTCCAGTCTGAGTCACAAAGTATGAACTCATAAAGCGAGAATGTGGGAACTTGCAGATCATGAGCGGAGCGTGGGAGAGCCCTTACGTACTACACACCTTCGAACAAACCTACCAACACCTCTCCGCCTATATTTGACCGACAGCCCATTTATGCGGGATGGTAATCATGACTGAATCGGTTCGCGGGTTCAGAGAGCTCCTATGCTGCCAGTGCAGAGTTCAGGAGACTTGCGTGGCAAGGAAAGAACACAGGTGTCCTACATACCGGCTTGTGAGACAAGTTGGTGGATGGGGGACATCGAGATCGCTCCTATTTGGCGGCCCACACCTGCTTAGGCCTCGAGCATGTTCGGCATACAGAGGTGGCTATTTCATGGGCATCGATCGTGTCCGTTGTTCTCGCTTTGTGAAATTCCATTTTCGCTGGCCTGCTTTGAGTTCGTTTTTGCGCCTCTTCCGTCGTTTCTTCACCTTCTGGTACAAATGCGTATGGGTAGCCTTTGTTGGTGCGTGTTTGCGAAACAACACAGCTCACTCTGTGCTCGGATGCTCCGGTACGCGACCACAACTCCGACATCGGCGGAGCGTGCGAGTACTCTGGGTTCACCCCTAGATTATCAATGCGCGTTCGAGAAGTAGGAAAAGAACTGCACTCAACTGTACGTCTGGGAAATGTGAGCTCACCGTAACCACGTGCTTGAGGCTAGGTTGATCCTCGCAATCTGCTCGCAGTCGCGTAGCGCTGTCTCTCGTCTGCGGGCCGGAGCGGCCTCGGATACTGTGCGCATGTGGCTACAGCAAAGCGCTCAGTAGAAGCACATAGGACCCCTGACGCACCATTGGATAGCGCCCAATCCGCAGATGGAGTCACTCTTAGAGCCACCGACGCCCGCTACCATGCACACATTAAAAAGGAGCATCGCATACACCTCTCTGAGTATAGTAACATTCAGGCCAGCGCTAGAAGAATGACCTCATCGCGAGAGAAAGGTCGCGTTTTCAAGAGTATGTTAGGTGTGGAGCTCGCTTTCTGGGAGGATCTTCTGGGAGAGCTATGTAGGGAGACTAGGCTCTCGTAGTTCAGGCACGACAACTGAATGGATGTAAGTGGCCATGTCTTTCCTACCATAATACATCCTCCACATCCTTAGTGTATAAAATTGCACTTACCTGGCCCCCAGTAATGCTTTGGGATCACTCAGTCTCGATTTATTTTATTAATCCGCTTCTAGTACTTTTCGTTGCGGTGTTGATTTTCTCTGGTGAAACGAAATTCGACGGTGGCTCTACCCCTCTTTGCGTCTCCAGGCTGCGCGTCTTGATCGACAAATGTCGCCTCTCGTGGAATAAACACGTTTCCCTCTCCCCCCCATTTTTAAGTGTGTCTCATCTATTCCTTAGCTACATCCTCACTCAACCTTTGTCTCGCGCCATATTATCGCGTATACTCGAGCGAGCGATGCCACGTGTGGAAGAACAGCAGGTGCCAAGGCATTACCATCCTACCACAGTCAATTCTTCCCGATTGTAATGTCAGATATTATTAAGTTAACCAAAACAAGCGGAAGCCCGCGTGAACATTTATTACCACATTTGCGCGTACTCAAGGCGAAATGGAATAGGCACACAATAAGTATCGGCTTCCAATCCAAACATAGGAATGACAGAAGTAACAAATACCAACAAGAAGGATTTTTATGTTTCAATTTAACTGAGTACCCTACATGGAGTCATGACTCGTGTTTAGGACCGCACAACCAATTGAATTACCTAGCAGGGCATAACCCATTTAGCAGTGATGAATCTATGGCACGAAATGTACAATAAAAAGAGCGTATCTTACCGCGCACTCCCATCAACAGCAGTGTGATATATAACCTACAGGTAAGCTCTTAGCCATGATGGTTACGACTTATAGCAATGTAGATGCCGTGAGTATTTTAATGGGACACAAGTCCATCCCTATCACGATGTGTAGTGCATCTCCGCGCCGTAGCTTATCGACCCATCACACACCTGAAGCTTTTCTGACAGCAGCTAATAGTTACAGGAGTTGTGCGTCTTAGCATGAAGTGAAGCCGTAGGATATGCTCTTAGACATTCGTGACCTCTAGCGTCAAAAGAGGGGGTGGGTCTGCTTGATGCATTTGGAGTGTCCAAGTTCACCTCTCGCCACCTCGCTCCTATATCATCTCATCACTACATATCCATAATTACCCCTTTATAATTTGCGAGAAGACACGTACATATTATAGTGGGCGAAAGGAAACGTATTCGCCTACATTGAACTTTTTAGTTTCTCACCTCAATACGCATTTAATGGCTGTGACCACATCAGTATAGCCTCAGACCCTGTGGAGGTGCATGTCAATTCTATTTGGTCGATATATAGGTCATGTGCACTAGCTCTCTTCTCCTGACCTCTGTGATTAGCAACAGTACTGTTACTCAGTAAATTGGGTAGATTACTATTAATTAGATTATATAGTATGCTGTGTACTACTGCTCGATGTTGAATATGCTTGTGTCTCACTCTCTCAGAGTGTTCTATCTCCTGTGTTCATGCCAGTCATATCGTGCTGCCATATGTTTAGATCACTGAGTTCTTTGTTGATATAATCAGGTTGTTCTAATTTCGTGCCTGGCGGTGGTCATTTCGTCCACTTAATGGCTGTCAATGAAGCGCGCTTTTTGAGAAAAAATGGTCTTTACAGCATGCTCTCGGCTCGAGATAAACCCATAGAAAGTATCGTGAGGCAAAAGAATGGAATCATCTGAGTTCACTAGGTTCAGAATCTGGGAATATAACTTGTTTAGTGATACATTTCTATTACTGTACCATATTCGAACATGTCTGTCTGCGTGGTCTCTTGATATCCTGCAATGCAATACAGTGACAAATTGGTAGACTCACTTAGTAAAGCTTTGTAAATTTCTTTCATATTAAACCTAAATGCGCCACATTGGAGCACATACTTGCTAATTTCGAACTCTTTTTGATTAATCAAATTATCTAGACGAGAGAAAAATCCTAACTACTCTATTTGACAATGCTTTGGAAAAGACTGCATTAATCTTTCTTTACCTCCAAGTAAATAGAATACTTCAAATACAGGTTGAAAAGGACAATGGACATAAGACACAATAGAAATTAAGACAAAGGCAGACCAATTTCACACGGATTAGAATGACCATTGATCTATGTGGTGCATATAGATTCGTATCCACTGCTTTCAAAATTTAGATATTAATTGAAGGCACATGTACACCTTGACGGATAATGTGTGAACATATTGTGGATACAAAATAGTTGTACTGCTTATATCCTGAGTAGCAGTTACCAAGGCACCAACCATTGTCCTCTTGAAATGCGATTGCTTTGCGTTTGAATCTGCGAAAGAACTTTATTATCCCTAACAGTTTGCTTCACACATACATAGACACATCATTATTCCCGAGTGAAGCCTATGTGCTATCCTCATCGGTGAAGAAAATGAAGATTCCACTCTTGTTTTATACTTACTTAACTTGAACTTTATGAGCCAACTGACTTACTTTTTTGAGCTAATAAGTTCATCAAACGATTATTTAGAAGTAACGTATCTCTCTTCAAGGATTATTATTAAAACGCACAAGGATCTGCCACAAAGGAAAGAGAGGCGGTCAACTGTATTTATCCAAAGCACCCAAAAGGATCCAAGGGACAAGACATAATGGCTCCCGCGGGAAACTAATCAAGGAGATGAAGACAAACTGGAATGGAAGAGAAACGACCCCCTCCCTTCTCCTCCTCTCTCGTGGAACAGCCTTAGTGCCTCAGAAGTTGTGGTGCGCTTTCACCACTGGAAAGGT